>CM076607.1:103556150-103719686 GCA_038502775.1 Hippodamia convergens
CAGGTCGGAGTGGCCTTACAGACGACTTCGATCTACTAGGAGGTGAATATACGTTTAACAAGGACTTTTTTTCTGGTAACACTACCAGACAGTTTACCGGTAGGTGAATAAATCGGGCCTAAGAGATCTTATTACCAAATTCAAATTAAGCTTGGTAATAAAGAGATGGAATAATACAAATAGACATTAGCAGCATACAAGAATTGAAAACTCACCTGCACCCTAAGAATTGCTGAAAATGATGTTTTGGCAACGGCTCGATGATTTTCTGCAACTGCAAAAAAGTCATTTTTTTTTCATAATGCTACATGTGAAAAATGTGTAGGTGTTAACTGAAAAAAACAGTGGGCCAATCTTTGGCAAAGATGATGAAGAAACGGTTGACAGTGGCGACAGTGACTCAGAATTAAATTAAATTATTGAAAAAAAGTATCAATTTCACGAGAATAAAGTGATAAATGAATCAAATGTTTTAAAAAAATTTTTATCCTGTAAATTTATAAAGGTGTTGCTTTTAGGTGTTTAATAATAAAAACAACGGAAAATAATGTTGACCCAAAATACTGCTATAAAATTGATTCCAATCAATTGAAAATATCAATGAAGCCCCGTATATGAAGTCCTTTATTCAACTTCATAAAACGTTATGAAAGCCCAAAAATTACTTTTATTTACATTACAACAAGTTTTATTCAATTTTGGCAATAAGGGTAGTTCCTAATAGTTATTTATGATACAAGTGCAGAAGGAATTGATATCATTACACGCGTTCAGAATTCAAAAAACGAATCACGATGTTGCGATTTTTTGAATAAACGAATGTTAGAAAGAGCCTTCTGTACGAGTATCATACATCATTATCATTTTATATGATTCGTTGAATATTCATCGAATGAAATATTTCTATAAATGTCGTTCGGTGATTTTTGCATTGAAAAATCTTGATTGGCAGAACTGTTTTGTCTCTCATTATTTTGACGTATAATGAATAAATCCGTGGTAAAAAGCCAATATGTAGTCAATGAATAATATTATTATGAAAACTGTGCTCGAATGAACTATTCCTGAATGATTTTCTTCTAATAGATGATGCACATTCCGAATTATGAGGCAAAGCTTAAGTTTAGTGAAACCATACACGTAATAGCTCTGAAATACCTATAATTCATTACCGTAAAGGGTATTAGGTTACCGTAAACTTCTCAATTCCGTACAAATTGCGAAAAATAAACATCGAGCACCCGAAGAATCTCCGGCCCTAGTATGAAGAGAAAATAATTACCACTCAATAATAAACGCATTCCACTCTAAATGCTCTCTAAAACAATATAATCCAATAAAAATTTCATTACAGATTTCGTTTTTCAAGGACGCATCCCATTCGTGAATCCGTTCACCGCATTCTCAAATTCAAAGATGAATTTTGATCAAGGAACCCTCGAACTTTTCGATGGTTCAGAAAATTTCTGTACTGGCTTCAAAAGGGAAATCCCTTGTTAATCTCCTCCATAAATTCCCAGAAATCTCCACAGAATAGCAAGCAAGACGTATTCTCAACACATGTACCACCCCAATTTCTCCAAGACACACACTCATCCGATAGATTGAAATCGGAAGCTTTTCCTCCAGGAGCATCTAATTCCTGATCGGAATTCAGGACAGGAGTGCTGGTCGCCTCCCAAGTGGCCCCATAGCCACGATGAAAAAAGGTGAAAGAAGGAGTATGGCCACTATTTTCAATCAGTGTCACACTACAAGATGCTCTCTGTAATATTCCCAGGAATTCTAGTAGGAATAAGAGAGTGCTTTCATATTGGAATATTGATGTGAATTTGGGTCTGAAAATGGATTGGAATTTGCAGCTACCATGCCGATGGGAAAGAATTTTCGTTGAGAATATTTCAATTGATAGTGTGAACTTCCTCATACAAAATTGCGTGAAAATTGATGTCTTCAATCAAGTTTACGAACATTGGATTATCTAATGAAATATTTTATGGAGGTTTTTGCATTTTTCTGAAAGTTTTTCTAGGATTTTTTCTCGCAGTCTCTGAAACAAAAATCAATTAGAAAAAATTTTTAAACAACAGAAGAAAGCCCCTCGAGTAAAACTTGTGAACTAATTTGTCAGGAGCCAAATCCTAACTATGAATAAATAAACGTTTAAGCTTTGTAACATTTCGGAGTCTATATGAGACTCCTTCATCAGACAAATTCTCAACTCTTCGGAATAGAAACTATTGATCACAGTTCCACTGTAACACTAGTTGATCAAAACACTTACAAATACTATTTTTTTGTCGAATCGCTGGTTGAAATATCCATTAAAAAATACATATAGGAAGTTATTGTAAGGATATTATAGATTGTCTTCGTGTACTGATTCGGGTTCTCTTTAGATATCTTTATTGACATAGCTTAGATAATTATTTTGAATATCGTTGCGAAAATTTACAACTTTCTCTGTCATTATATGAAGCACCTCTCGAAGACTTTTATACAGGTATTGTTTGTACTATAACCGAAACATTTGAGAAATCGAATTCGTGGTCCACAACTTTTGCGATAGCGGAACTAGAAAACTTGGTAATAGTTATTAATGTTTCTATTGGCTTTTGTTGAAAATGGGTCACGCTTGAAGATTTATAGCAGGTCCAGTGGTATAAATTCCCAAAAAACTCAGGAAACACAACACGCGAGTGGCGTTCAATGCTTTATCCAACAAGTGAGAAAAATTGTTTTGTTTATGAAATAATAATTATTAATAAGCTCTGTGATCAAACTGACGATACTTGAGTGTCAGTACCAGCATGACTTGATAGTGAATTTTTTGCATTTTGGTTAAAGTAAGTTGTTAGTTTGGTTGCCACGGACATGATACATTGTTAGTAAATGTTTAAAAAAATTTTGAAAACTCGTCGGTTTTCCTGTCTGAAAAGGCAATGAAAAAAATTTAGAAAATGGAGTACACCGATAAAAATTACGTTCCTGAGGATATTGATTCTTGGATGAATTCACGGAAGATTAAAAAATTTTATTCTTATTGGTTTTTGTTTACATTTGCACAAAAAATTGGCCTCATCGTCGCTATGGACCAAATACTCGATGCTTCTATCGACTATTTGCGTTGATACATCTCAGGGATGTATGGGATACTGATGAGGCCAAACAAGGCCGAACCAGTATATCTCTCATCTCAGTGAGAAAATCTAATATCATTTCTCCAATCTCATGATAAAAGATCTCTGAGCCTGGGAATTGAAAATGGTATTCATTTCGATGATAACTATTTTGAATTCAAAAATGTTCTCGATGTGGCCTCCGTAAAGGCTAAAAATTTTCTTTTTCTTGAACTTTTTATATTATGGCAAACCAGCGAGCATTTTGAAAACCTAAATTACGAGGATGTTGATGAATTTGGCGTTGAAAATAGTAATTAGCGGTGCTTGCAGATGCGATGAATTGGTCTGTTTGAAACTAGAAGACATTTGAAAAAATGAAAAACTAACGAATACTGCTCGATCGATTTCGAGAAAGCTTTTGATAATTTTCGCCATGACATAATGCTTAAAATCTTGGAGAATTCAGGAATAGACGATAAAGATATACGTATAATTTCCAACTTATACTGGGGACAAACGGCTAAAATACGAGTGCAAGATCATCTCTCTGAAGAAGTAGAAATTGAAAAGGACGTACGACACACGACAGGGCCGTATACTCTCACCTCTGCTGTTCAACCTCTATTCAGAAGTTGGATTCGAAGAGGCCCTTGCAGAGGCTACGAAAGGTATCATCATCAGAAGCGAAATAATAAACAACATAAGATATGCTGACGATACCTAGGTTCTGGCTAATTCTTGTGGAGATCAAAATTTGAACCATATTAAATAAGCCTGTGGACACTTTGGACTGAACCTCAACGCCAAGAAAACTGAATACATGGATGATGGTGTAGCAGTCGATGAAGTAGCTTTGGATAGAGTTGATGGACTAACGTATCTTGGTAGCTGCATTAATGACAATTGGGACTCGGCTGTGGAAGTCAGAGATAGAATCGATCGAGCAAGAGCAGCATTCATAGAAATGAAAAAACGTTTTCTGCAGTAATGCGTTGAACCTCAGCCTCCGCATTAAAATGATTGACTGTTATATTTTTCCGCTACTACTGTACGAAGCAGGAGCTTGGATGCCGACAGAAGCAATGCTCTAATGTAAAGAAGCATTTGAAATGTGGCTGTATAGACGACTCTTGAAGATAAGTTGAGTTGACAGAGTTACTAATGAAGAGGTTCTGAATCGTATCAAAAGAACGAAACAAATAATCACTATCGTAAAACTCTGGCCACATAATGAGACATCCGGAAATGTAGAGTATCTCAGTATTTCTCATCTGATTATTCAAGGCAAGAGTCTGGGTAAGCCTGGGCCTGGCCGAAGAAGAACTTCCTGGCTAAAATACCTAAGGCAATGGTTCGAAAATCAACAACCTATTTGTAGCAGCTGTGAATAAGACTTGATAGCCACGATGGTAGCCAACATGATATCCAACGGTCGATAACAGTCAAGGAAATAGAAGAAGAACGAGTTTTTCGAAAAGCAATTCACAGGGATACAAACCATAGTTGTCCAAGATATTTGAACGAACTGAAATTGAGAAGTTTTTGAATGAAGATCCCGATGACGGGTACTTTTTGGTGAAACTGGTTTTTATTAAAGGAATTAGCGGTGCTTGTAAATGCCATGAATTAGTCAATTTGGAAATAGGAAACATTCATGACAAAGGGAAATATTTTCACGGAGTTTTGTCAGACTTTTAAAACTAGAAAATCGAGAAGTGTCACCATAATCTAAGAAGGTTTTCCAGTCATCCCGATCAATTTGTGTGCAAAATACAAATGTCTTTGAATACTAGTTCTAGCAGCTTTTTTATTTTTTTAGGATGCAGAATGTATGTAAATATTTTGTTTGCAGAATATTATTATTATTTGGCATTTTTTCAAATGAATCGTTTTCGAAGAAATCAGAAGTGGTCAATTAACTAGCTATACGAAAATAATAGTGATTTCTCTAATTCTGAGGCAAATCCATGTATTGTGCCACATCGTGTAGAACAAAATCGTGCAAGAATATTTCAGTTTCATACGGTATAATGTACGGTCATAATGTATGATCTCGGTACAGAAGGCTATTTCTTACCAGAGCCCTCAGTCAGGGGCCCCGTGTCCCATGCAAAAAAAAATTTTGGTTGAAGAGGGGCTCCAAAAATTGCACTGCCCAAAGACCCCCATGGTTAATCCGGCTCTGATTCTTACATTCGTTCATTCAAAAATTCGTCATTTCGTGGCTCGTTTTCGAATTTTGATTTCGTTGAAGAATATCAGTGCCTTTTGCACTTGTATTATATAACTATTATAATAAAGGTGCAGAATGAACTTCCAAGAGTGAACGAGTGTTAAAATGAGTCTTCTGTTCAATTAGTATACATTAGTTTCTATGATTCACTGTATTTTCATTGAAATGAATGGAATATTTTCATAAATATCGTTCTGTATCACAAATCACTCTGAAAGATAATATCACGGCACGGAAATCTCTTTGATGGTCAAATCTGGACTATAATGTTCTCCCAATTTAACCTAAAACCCGTCAGAATCATATCAGTCCTGGAGGCAGTAAATTTTTTCGTAGCAAGGCTTTGTTGGTGTTTCGCATTTAGCTAGATTGTCTTTCAAGCTGTCCGATTAATTTTCATGACTTCGAAAACGAACAACACTTTTTCGCTTGAAATTTTTCAGTTTTTCACATGTCAGACATATCCATAGTCACAGATTCGGGAGTCCTTTTTTACTACAATTTTCCCTACAAGTACTATTTTGATCACTGGAAAAAAGGGGCAATGTACTGACGCATTTTCCACCTTAACACATCGAAACCACCAGTCACTATCTCTAAATAATAATAATGTAAGCTTTTGCTTGGAATTACTAACTGCACAGTTATATTCGTGTTTTCCGACTCGAAAAATAAGTAACAAAAATCCTCACTATCTCCTGAACTATACACACAAACCCAAATTCTTCTGCAACAAAATGGAATATAAAAAACATGTTTTCTTCTGAATACTCGTAGAATCTGCCCCGATCAGATTTGGAGAATATCTTTTCTGGACAACACAAACCTGCAAAATTGAACCGTTTCTTTCAGCTGCCCCGGAGTTCAACGGTTTCAGAAGTCACCACCCCGTGGGATCGAGTTTGCAAACACATGCCTCTTTCGTAAAGATGTGAGGACGGTCGAATAAGAACTTTTGGGTTTCCTATGTGTGTGTGTGTGCATCGGGGATTCTATCATTTCGGATCGACGGATTTATTTAGTTTGCGTGTAGTTTGCAACTTGTATATATTCAGCGTGGTCCGAAGCGGGGAATTTGTTTGGTCTTGGGGATTGAGACACGAAAGGTATTTTATCTAATTTGGCATTTCTCTTGGCAAATGCAAAATAGCGAAGAAGGATCGTTTGGGGATAGTTGGGGTGGTTTCAGAGAAAATAAATGTGTGTTGTTTCATGAAAATAGCTTTCATCAATCTATCTGATGAACGAAATTCCGGAAAGGCTGAATAACGCCGTTTCCATAATAAAGGATTATTAGGAATACATCGATGACTGATGTTTCATCTGTCAAATTTCGTAATTACTTTGAAAGTATATCACATATCGAGCGGCGGAGTTAACACACGCGTCTGTAGCTGAATAGTTAGAGCGCTTGAGACCGCGAGATACCTATTTCGGATCCAGGCTTGATAACTTTTTTTCTAGATATACGGTATGAGCCGTCTTTCAGGAAACCAAAAATAACGTTCGCTGCCTAAGGTGGCATGAGGACAAATAACAAAGACTACATAGAACACTAGTTTTCCGCGAAAACTCTATTTAACGGCCGATTTTTGAAAGACCGATCAACGTAAAAATTAACGAATCAGCTGTCAAAAATCTCTGGTCAAGTGAAATTTGAGTTGCAGTAAACGTGGTTGATTACTTTAACTTGTTCAGCCTGTCAGCAAAGATTATAGAATATAAAGATGGGAAACGAAGCGATTACAGTAATGTCAGCGACATCTGTTTTTCAAAAGTAATCGGGTTATTTATTTATTTATTTATTTATTTATTTATTCGATAACTCGGTATGGAATACAACGGGTCAAGCCCAATATACAATATTCACCTAATTACTAAAATAAATATATCGTTACTTTACCATAGAAAATTCAAAACACAAAATACTTATACAAATTCTTGAAAATAAAACAGTACTCAAATGCACATACCAATACACGATCTAGAGTATTACAGATATGAGAAACTTCTCCTGAGGTATCGTTTCAACCGGGCTAATGATACACTGAAAAGATCTACATCAGTGCAGTGATTATTATAAGTGTTAATCATTCTATAAATTGGAGCATTCTGCCCGCTGGTTGTTCTCCGAAAAGGGGCAAAAAAGATGTTTTGATTCCGAAGTCGCAGATCAGGAACCTTAAACGGAATAGACCCCAAAATACTAGGTGCATCTAGAAGTCCATTGAGTAATTTGAAAAGCATTACAACATCAGTTATGTGTCGACGATTTTCCAACTTCAACAAACCAAATTTCTTCCGTATATGGGAATAATCATGATTAGCATATGGAATGTTATTTTTAAAAGCTAAAAACCTCAGAAATTTATTCTGTATCCTTTCAATCCTGGTTATATAACAGTTATAATGTGGACTCCAAATTATCGACGCAAAGTTTAAACGACTATAAACAAATGAATAATATTATGTCAAGTAAGTTTTATTATGGTTAAAATATTCAATTATTGTCCATTTGGCATAGATCATATAGAGATAATTAGTAGGCTCTTGTCATTTTTGAAAGAAAAATATTTTTGCTGAATGATGATTGTATTTTCTCGCGTATTTTCCACTGAAATAACTCTAAATCTACAAGAGTAGCACCTAGCTCATTCCATAATCTTGGTTTGTGTGTTTTTCTGTTATAAATTTTGTGTTAAAAAACTGTTCGACATTCGAAATGCATGATGATTAATTGCAGAAATAATAATCTTGAATGTGCATTCTATTCATTACCAAAGAGAATGGAAATGTAAGTTTTGAAACTCGTATCATGTAACTGTCTTGCTCATTGCTTTTTATTTTCAGTGCTGGCAAACGGATAGAGTTTTCAGGGCAAAAATATATTGTTCTGGATAATTTGTTTGCGAACCGAATTTTCTTCGGTCTCATTCATTAGATCAAAAAGTTCCACTCATAGAGGCAATGGTGATCAGAAGAACGACTTATAGCAGTTCGACTCATCTACTAGACCCTCTAGCTAGACTCATTGAGGTGAAAATACACTGGGCAAGATATTATGAATCGGGTCCAGAACAACTGTTTGACTTATCGATATTCGATTTATCGAGAGTTCACCGTATGAATAAACTCTTGAAATTGTTATAATAATGCTCTAATATGTGAACAAATTCTTGAAATGTTCTCAATTACATAATTATTGTATTGTAGTTGATTTTACACAATCTTTTCAAATAAAAATATAAAAAATCCAGAAGCGTATTTCATTTGATTCAAAACAATGTGTAGATGGAAACTATAATCCTGATCAAAAAACAGCTCCTGCTTTTGTTTTGTTCATCAGGATGTTTCTCTAAAAGCTCGACAATGAATACTCATTTTAATGGGAATTTATGAAAAGTATAATTCGAATTTCCCGCCTATTAAAATAGTTTTCTGTACTGAATTATGTTTTCAGCGCCATCTAGGTGTCACAAGTAAGAAACTAGCCAAAAATCGTAGTCGGATTTTAGTACCACAGATGTAAGGGCGTTTCCTATCTTTCTAACTCTATAATCTTTGCCTGTCAGTTGACAGAGCGGTCAAATATTGCAAGTGAATTGTACGTCAAACGCCCTTTTTGGATTCTGAAATGCATGTTAACTCTAAATTAGTGGTCAAACTAGTGTCAAAGATGTGGTCAACAAATTGGCGCTGACTTTTGGTGAACTAACAAGGTAGGTCATGGTTAATCAAAGTATTTTCCAAGGAAATCTTAATTTTATCATTGTGTATAACAATAATTATAGTGTCACTAATAATATGTCCTCTAAATATTAATCAATTTATTTTTGGCAACAATTTGTACAGGGTGAGTCTTTGACTTGTACATATATTTAAACCATATATTCTAGAGGTCGAAAGGAATACTTCTTTCGTATACCATTCTTTTCTATTCAGCCTAGATAAAAAGATACAGCCATTTTAAACTTTCATTATGGGCTATGCCAACCCTGAAAACATGACACTAAAGTTTTTTCGAGAATTAGATCTACCACCTAAACCTTCGAGAAAATATAGAAGAAATTTGATTCTGTGAATCTTTTGAACAGAGTTGGATTCAGCCAAAGTAACCAATTATTCTTATTTCGCTGATATGAATTACTCGAAAAATACGCATTTTACGAGATTTCACGAAGAATACTTATATTTTCCAAAATGGACAAATATTTATCAATTGGCACTCAACTTACTTTCAAGAGATGATATCTTAGAATTTCTGATATAATCATGTCATGTAATGATATATATTGGTCAAAATGAAAAAAATAAAACATGTTAGTGAAATTTTGTGTTCGCAGCAGATTTGCCACATCAATTAAAACCCATATTCTGAAAATCATTTCATTCGATGGAATCATTCACGAGATATATTCGAAATTTTTGTATGTATTTTCAACAGCCTGTATCTTTCCAACCGAGCCGAATCGGAAAAAATGGTAAAGACAAAAAGTGCTTCTTTTAACTTCAGAAATCTCCAGTTTAAATATTCATTACCTATTGTAATTGGAGCAGTAGACTGTACACATATAAAACACTCACGGTGGTCCACAAGATGAGCTTTTCAAAATAGGAAGAGAAACTCAAGCAATAGTACACACATATTGAGTCCATTTTTTTTTTAACAAAAAGGAATCTCCGCGGGCTGCTGCCCAACTGGGTGCGCCATTGCGTGTAAGCAGAAATCGTGTGCCATATCTTTTTTATGATAGTGATGGCTAATGTCTTCTAGACTTCTAGATGTCTATAAATAATAAAACAACATTCAGAGAATCAAGAATGTAACCTGGGGAAGACAAACTGACTCGAAACACTCAAAAAATTCATATGAATTTGAAAGTTTGTATTGAAAAATGGATGTAAAAGGTGTGAGCAACTCATTGACTAATTTTGCAGCCAGTGGCGTTGTGAAAAATTCGGGGCCCGCCCCGCAAGATTTTAGTCGGGGGCCCCCTTCTTGGGTTATTGATGATAAGTTTTTCCCACAGTTTCTCAAAAGAAAAATACTCAAGAAAAAGTGTTGAAAATAATAATAACGTAAATGGAGTAACAGAAAATAACCAAAAAAAAATAATGTAGAATTCGATATAAAAATATCTGTGTAGAAAGAAATCAATGTGATAGGCAACTTGAAAAATTATTCAACAAAAATTCTTGTTCAATTCTGAGTAGGCTCAAATAGGTCTGATAGACGTGTTTGCGATATTGAATTCTTAAGATGATTCGTAATTATCTTAAGCTTGGAAGAAGATCTTTCTGCACTGAAATAGATGCAAAGAATTTAAGAGCTATGAGTGATTCCTGCTGAATAATTGAGTGTGACTCAGGCATATTGAAATATGAAAAATCCTTCCTTTGCTTACAAAATGTTTTGTTTCTTTCCTCTGGAGTTTTCTCCTGCAAGATTCACTCAAATATTTTTTTTTCCGCTCTAACATATCTGTAATATGTGCAAAATGATTCGATATTATAACTGCCGTTTTCTATATAGACTATTGAAAAAAAAAGTAGCGCAGAGAATATTGAGTGAGATGTCCAATGGAATTATTGGAAACCTTATTTGTTCAATAAATTTTAGGAATATTTCCTTATTTTTCGGGAATTACTATTGAACCTTCATTGTTCAGATTTTGTTCATTATATCATCGAAAAATACTG
Source organism: Hippodamia convergens (assembly GCA_038502775.1). Taxonomy (NCBI): domain Eukaryota; kingdom Metazoa; phylum Arthropoda; class Insecta; order Coleoptera; family Coccinellidae; genus Hippodamia; species Hippodamia convergens. The sequence continues at coordinate 103,567,206 of CM076607.1, forward strand.
CGAATCGGCAAGTTCAATAGTTATTGGGGCTCCATTGAAAGCTTTTCGTTAGGCTTGCGGGCTTCTTTAGTCCTGAAGCCCTTTGCTACGCCACTGTTTGCAGCTACTATTGGTCTACTAAAATGGGTTCTGTCTTTGTACTCCAATATATTGTGGTTCATGGGTGTGGAGTAAACGAAGAATTTTTCCAAATCAGAGGACTTAATTTAAGTGCACAATTAATTATTATTTTAATTTGTCAATGAGATGCGCTAGAAACTGAAGAACTCGTCCTGGGTTAAGATATTTTCACATTCATTTTTCATTTTCGAAATGTGGTCGATTTTCCAATGTGTGATCTTAATTCCCAGGGTTAAAATGGACTTTTTGAATCTCCTCCAAACTCTATTTGTCTGATATTTAAAGGGACACTAGGGACAGTTATCCTCAACTAATACATCACAAAGAAATTTGATATTTTGTGTAATATGTTTATGTCTTACATCGTTTCCACGACATTCAAGCAGAACAATTCTCCTATTATGATAGGATGAACTGTTGTTGTCGAGTTTGATCAATATTTTCAATGTATAGACAACCCATTGGAGCCTTATTTTCAACATATTCCTGCAAATACTAGTAATAAAGATACTGCTCCTGAGAGTATGCATCCCTAGATTATTTACAAATTGCTCAGAGAATATTCATTAAATTGTTACGAAACCCCTCGAACCCAATTTGAACTAACATTCTGCTTGACAGGATTCCCTTGAAACCCGCATACTTGTGGCGGATGCTTCGGTCAACTTTTCATGCTTACCTACATATTTCATCATTCCCAAACCCACGTATGTGTGTCATCTTCCTGGCTAAGAATTCCCATCGCAACCCTGCTAATTCCACCGCACTAACCTTCTCTCTCTACCATCCACCTCCCCTCAAAAACGGAATACATGATTATCCTTTCTGCCCAACTTTGACAATTACAGAACTAAATGTAAAGTCAACAGGAGTGTCGCTGCTCCCGCGTCACGTGATCGCGACAGAAGAGAATGAAGTTTTAATTTTTAACCGTCTAAGTTGGCAGGACGTATGACGTACGTCCCCCGAGTGGCAGAAAGTATTTCCAACGTCGGAAAAGGGCGGTTATAATTGCGATCATGGCATGGAAAAAGTGGAGAAAAATTTCGAATTTTTAATACTGTTGGGTAGAAGTTTGTGTTTGAAGGAATCTCTGGAGATGTAATAGTATGCGTCATGAGTTCTTTGAATTGAATATGATATCCAAGAGTTTTCCGGACAAAATTTGGATGAAGAAATTAACAAAGGACGCACATTGAAGATTGAAAAAAATTCTTGATCTGTAAGGCCATAATTTCAGTTTTTGAATCTTGTGAACGTGTTGATTTGTTACACTCAAACTTCAAGGTCAACTCAAGGAATTTAATTCTCTGGGTGAAAGTTGAGTTGACTCATTTTGCTGTAATTTCTCCTAATTGATCTGTGAATAGAGGGAATTTCACTCCTGAACGTCTATTTTTTTCAAAGCATCCAAAAATCAAGTACATTTGTGTCACATCGTCATCTTCTCTCTACGAATCATAAATTTCACTCACAATAATTCTTTTTTATTACCTACTCTTTTACAATATTTCGCCTGCGAATAGAGTCCCACCAAATCAGATAGTCCTGTACGGTAATAGTATATTCTGAAATAATAGTTAATAATTCAAAAGGGGTTACAGTCCACTGCGACCTGATGGTCTATTGTGCCCCCTGACAAAGCTTTACAGCTCGCCTTCCAGTCCCAGAGATCTTATGAAATCAAATATCTCGGAAGGCATCAATGAGGCCAATTCCTCACTTCTACAAGTCTCTTGACCAAAGCATTGTTTTCTTTGGCTTACAATGCCAAAGCATTCTGTGACTAGGTGAATAGGAGTTTCTTCCTCCTCCCCACAGAATCTACACTCGTCAGTGTCCGATACGCACATTCACAGCAAGTGCTTTCTGAGGCGACAATGCCCTGTAAAAAAGCCAGTGAGGAGGTGTAGTTGGTTCTTACTGAGATCCAAATATTTTTTGGATCAAAAATTCCGATGGAACTTTTTGGAGTGATCCAACCCATTGAGATTTTGCCACAGTGTTTCTCTTTCAGTTTTCTCCTTCTCCAGAAACTCCTTCTTATATGTACATTTTCCTTTACCACAGAAAGGTTCTGGGCCAGTGATTGGTTTCCGAGCACCCTCTCTGGCAAGTTTTTTGGCCTCTTCGTTACCCGTGATGCCCGAATGACCAGGAACCCAGATTAAAGAGACCTTATTCTTCTTGCTTACCTCATTGAGTTTGCTCCGGCATTCCCATGTCGACTCTGAGTCGGTGACATAGGAGTTCAGTGCATTAATAGCAGCTTAACTATCTGAGTGAATAGCTATGCCGCAATTCTGATAGTTTCTCTCTATATTAATATCTAGACATCTTTCGATTGCTAATATTTCTGCTTGCAGAACACTCACACAGGAGCCTAACGCTAGTGCACACTTGGCTTTGACCCCGTGAACCCCAGCGCCAGCTCCCGTGTTGGTTTAAGAACCTATATCTATATACCATTAAACAGTATTTTTTCTTGAAATTTTGGTCGGTGTATTCCCGCTCCCATTCCTCCTTTTTGGATAGCATCGTACTGAAGTTTTTCTCAGTACTTACTTTCTTGACCATTTCATCACTAGGAAGATTCGCAGATGAGATGTAGATACTCAGACAGCACCAGACTCTCTGACACCTAATTCTCTCATTAGGTAATGAGGGTGCGCCTTCTCTAGATATTCTGAGGATGGCTTCAAGGGCCATCCTGTCAATTACCAGATGTAGGGATGTGAGATCTGTTATGATCTCAAGTGCTCTGGTTGGGCACATTTTCATGGCCCCCGTGATGCAAACACAGGCAAGCCGCTGTGCTTTATCCAGCATATTCTGAAATAACACGAATCCGAAATTTGAACGCATGATTGTTGGAATTGACATCTGCAACTAGTATCAGACGATATTTTCTTTATTTCAGTCGAGTTTTATCAAAAATTCTAGAAATTAAAAAAAATGAGAATATAAATCCTAGTGACTTTTATATTGTACCTTGGCAATTAGTGTGACTGTTGACTGTAACGAAATTTGATAGATAACGGAATTTGAATTGACTTGTGTTGAAAATTGATATGATTGGAAGTTATAGTTGACAAATACAAGAGGAAAAATATACCTGAAAACAATACTGTTATGGACTCATTACGATACTGACACATAGAATAGTATATTCTAAAAAAAGTTGCAGAATGAGCTCCTATTCCAACACGAATGCGAAACTCGAAAACGAGCGACAAAGGAGCGAGTTTTCGAAAGCATGAGTGTTGGAATAGCCTTCTGCGAAGGGTATTAGACGATATTTTCTCTATTCCAGTCAAGTTCCGAGAAATACTCGCGAATTTCACATCAAAATTCAGATTAGTGACTTTTGTATTGTATTTTGGCAGTTGGTGTGACTTACGAAATTTGACAGATTACGGAATTTGAATTGATTCGATTCGAAAATTGAGAAGATCTGAGGTCAGTACTGACAACCACAAAACGAAAAGTACAACTGAAAACAATGCTGTAATGAGTTTCATTACAGCACGACTTTTAGTTCTGTAATGAACTCATTACGATAGTGAAATAGAGAATAGTATATTCTAAAACAAGTTGCAGAATGAGCTCCTATTCCAACACGAATGCATGAGTGTTGGAATTGCCTTCTGCAACGAGTATTAGACGGTATTTTCTCTATTTCAGTCAATTTTTGTGAAATACTCTCGAAATTCAAATGAAAATTCAGATTAGTGACTTTTGTATTGTATCTTGGCAGTTGGTGTGACATACGAAATTTGACAGATCTCGGAATTTGAATTGATTTGATTCGAAACTTGATTCGATAGGAAGTCAGTACTGACAACCATAAAACGAAAAATATAACTGAAAACAATGCTGTAATGAGATTCATTACAGCACTACTTTTAGTACTGTAATGAACTCATTACGATACTGAAATAGAGAAAGTAATATTACTAATAATTACGTTTACTCTATTATCACTTGGAAATGTAAACATTATATCTCAGGAGGGTAACAAATCATCTGAATGACCACATCATATCCAGAAAGTCAATAGTAAGAAACAAGAGAATTTATAAACATAAAAAATTTCTATTCAGATTTTTCTAATGATGAATATTTGTTTACTCAAATATTTGATCGACTTAACTTCATTTTCTTCTTTTTTTATAGCGTATAGCTCCAGATCATTTACTTGCTTCTTTTTTTTTTTCCTAGGCTCATTTTATTAGTTCACCTTTTGGCCCGTTAATTGGCATTCTGTTTCACTTTTTTGTGTGTTATTGATTTTGGTTCACCTGCTTTTTGTTGCTTCCTTTTCTCCTCAGTCACGCTTTGTTCCATACACTCTCACTTTTTTTATAATTGGCCCCTCTGTCCTTTTGGATTCTATATTTCCACTAGCTCTTTATTTACTCTTTTTGTATGTATATTGTATATTCTGGACTTAACAATATGCAATCTACAATACATATCATCAAGAAACAGCTTGATGCCGTATACCCAGTTCTCTTCATCAACTTTTCAATCCTTTTTATTTCTTCGAACTGTCCTGCTACTTCATTTTCAATCTCCAATCTTACTCTTACGTTACAAACAACTCCAGCAAAAATGATCTCCTGGTGGTCAATAGTCCTTGTAAATTTCAAGTAATCATTCTCATTTTTAGTTCATTCACTTACGTCGATGACTACTACCGGTCCTATTCCAAGGCTTGTTGAATGAGAAATTCAGCAACATTGTGATTTTTTTTGGTGTTGGGTTGCTGGCCCAACGACCAAACCTCTTTTTTATTTTGTTAATTTTTTTTCTGATATGGAATTCTTTTAACCTGTATTTACTTCGACTTGTCTTATATATATTCTTTATGTCTTAATGGATTGATAAAGGTCATTATTTTTATTTTACATGTGTCCTCTGAGCCTTTAGCAGTCACGATACATCTGTAACCAAAAGGTATTCGGCTTTTTTTTCACATTATTTCAGCCTTTCTTTTTTCGGAGAAGCTTTGATTCTGTCTGCATTCTGTTTCAAAGCGTCCAATTTATAATTTTTTTTACCTTCAAAGCTGCCATACTTTCCATAGTACCAAGCTGTTGAAAATTCTTTTTCGGAAAAAAATCAATTGAGTGATTTGAAACCTGACATTTAGCACTCACAGAAAAATAAATGATTGCGAAAAATAAATTTTTTTTATTTGAGCTGTGCTGGGTCATTTCGAGAACAAGGCGTCAGTCTGATCGAAATGACCATAATCGAAATGACAAAACTGATCAATATTTTGATTCGTCTTCAGAAAGAACGTCCGACGAGAAACTGCATTTGAGATTGTAGTCAAGATCATTCACTGAAAAAAAATTTTATTGGCTAATTCATGGTAGAATTCTATGTTCCATCGACTTTGACATGACCCAAATGACCTACGAATGAAAAACCATGATTATTTTTTTAACCTCATGATGTGTACTTCATTAAAGTTATATGATTTTGATCCTTGTGTTAATCAACAGTGATTCTTGGTTGTAACATCTCTCCATTTCTCTTCCATAATTCGATGAAATTTTTCAAGCCAAATCGATCTATTTGCAAGATTTGGCACTCGGCAACAACCTTCAACACTCGAAACTCTTCCGGCCTGCATTCAATAGATGTTGATGGATGCGTCTCTAGGGATTCCGGTCAGAACATTGAGAAAATTGATAAATGATGAATACGAAATACGGAAACTTTTCCTCGACAAAAGTTTCCCGGAAATGTACAAAATCGAGCTTTCCTGGAATAACGTTTCGCCGGAAATCGATGTATTATGATGAGATATGTAATTCAATTTATCTTCATTCCTAATGGAACTATATATTTATGGACTGCGAATATAGTCTGATGCGGATATAGTTTCGCCATGGCCGAGCAGACATATTTGACAGCTCGAAACAAGACACCAGCAACAGAAGAAAATATTAATTGACGGAAATTCATTATGACGTGGATTGAATAGAAAAAAAATTGGTATGTCTAATTCGTCACTGAGTTTTCTTCAAAACTATTTATTTTTTGTAAATGTAAAACATGTTTCGGCTATTATTGAGAATTAATTAAAAGTTAAAGTTGAAAATATTGTTAATTTTGTTATTCCTACAGCTATGTTATTAGAAAGTTTTATGTTTAATGGCGAAACAAAATGCATTAAGACCAGGAATTCTCAAAACCTAAAAAACGAAATGAAAATCACAACGATTTACACACACTTTACGGTAATCAATTCGGGTGACAAATTTCAAACCGATTCGGATGATTCTAATTTTAAAAACATAAATAAAATTTTTCAGTGTTTGTGGAGATCACATTCACAAGTTCCTCAGCTGCAAAAAGTTTGTGCTTAAAAGGAGGAATTAGAAATTTTCAAGCACAAACTTGGATATATGAGCCGGTCAGGGGAAAATTAGTATGAGTCACAAATTCCGAATTTTTGGGTTATACCGATATTTGGGTACATAAAGTTGCATATCATTCTTCTATTAAGTGGAATAAGTTGAATCATCGTTTTGACCGAATATGTAACAATCTTTTCCATACCTATCAATGCTATTTTCAATCAATTGCAACTTGAAACCTTAATTTCCCAACATTTCACTTAATTGCAGTTAGACCACTTTTCCTCTGAGCCACTCATATAATACTCACCAACTGGATTGAAATTATTAAACAGAAATCGATTCAAGACTGTTGCGAAAAATTTTTTGGGAGTTTGAAGGAATATTTTGATGATGTGTTTGTTTTTGGCTGATATTGTAATTTATAGTTTTTATAGGACCTGTCCCATACATTTTGTATTATGTCATAAGGATTAATAAATATTCTATTCTATATATTTCATTGAACCTACAATACGTATAATGTCCTTGATAGAACTATACGGACGGAGCATGAGCAATTTAGTGTATTTGCGTGTTTGTTTTTTCGTTTTTTCAGTTTTAGTAAGAGGGTGAAATAGTGCCTGATAGTGGTAGTTTTGGATGGACAGAGATATGCAATATATGTTTAGACTGGTGATTTCAAAGAGAATTGTATAGATTGGATTGATTCCCCTGATGGACACTTGTTCTGTTTTGAAGCCTTTCTTCACCTCAGTGTACCTATGTGTCATTTGGACGATAGCATTATATATTTTGAGACCTTTGTAATTTTGATTATAGCTTTGTTGGACTCGGTGAGTTTATGTAAATGTGTGTTGTGCGGTGTTTTCTATTATAAATTTTTTGTTATTTAAATTTATATTATGCTTATGTAGGTTATGTTATTGTCCAATTTTTCATGTTTGTTAACTTCATACCAAATATCTATCTAACGCAGAATAAATTTTACAGCCTTGAAAAAGTTGGAAAATTCCAACGAAACGTCGGCATTAGTCCAGAAAAGGGCTAGTTTCTTTCATCTACCAATTCATCCTGTTCCTGTGAAACCATTTCCGAACATTCTATTCTATTCTATTATTAGAAAAATCGATCTCTTTTAATTTATATCAAATCTTTGATGAATTTTCAAATCAAAATCTTGTTTCAAATGGAAATTGAAAAAAGAATCTAATCCGAGTAGAATATCATACTAGAAATAACAAAAAACACAACTTCCTTTTCAAAATCATTGATTCCCATTTTTGTAGTTATTTTCCCTAAATAATTTGTGTCATTGACTGTTTCGAATGTGTTCTTATTATCTTGAATATGCAGACGTAACTCATCTTCCACTTTCGAATTCAGAAGAGTGCCATTTGAGCCTGAATCATAAATTCCACATAATTCATCATCATTTACGAATACTCCCAATATGATCAATGGCAACAAAACTAGTTTTTTTTGTTGGAAATCAACTCATTCAATTTATTCTGTACCCAAACATTGTTTACCGTTCTTATGTTACCGGATACATCCCCTTATTTGAAATTATTGAATTTCTAATTATTGAGCCGACATAGAGCCTCTGGATGGAATCTCCCTGGGAAACCATTTCTATCACAAATTGAACATGGTTCTTTTTCATCTGTTTTTCTATTTGTAAGTGAGGGAATTTGTTCGGCAGATTTATTCATTTCACCATTGTTGAAATTTCTAACGCTTTCATATTTTGTTAAACCTTCCAACTTCCGCAACTCACCTTATAATTTCTTAAAAGTGGTTACATTTGATCGATCAATTCTATCTTTTGAAAAATTTGGAAAACTTGTCATAGTTGAGTCAATTAATATGTCAATTGGAAAATTATTTCAGAAATTCAACAAAAAATTTTCTTTCCTAAAAGCGTAGTTAACTAAACTTCCTTCTATGTACCTAAATGAAAATGCCTATATATTTATGCAAACTCCTTCCACAAAAAACTATCCGAGCAGTTATTTTTCCGTATTTGAAATCTATTGTTCAAACCTGACCTTATCAATTCAAAATCAAATCATTCTTCCGCTATTCCATCCAGAAACAAACGTAAAATCTAGATTTTGTCTGTTTTTTCCACTCCACAACGTGTGCATTCCGTCTCAATTTTATTTGAACATGCAGTCACGGTAATATTCTTCCCATCAAAATTATTCAGCACAAAATCATCCTTTATCTTCTTGAAATCCTTTTTATTATGCAGGTGAATAAGTCATTTGTAAGTACTCATCCCTAAATATCAAATCTTCTTCTGCATCAAAAAATATTTCTTTCAATTCCGGAGTCCATGAAATAACACACGTATAAAAAGAACCTCTTGACTTCAAAATATTTTTCACCTTCGGTAGAGCAAAAAGTCCCGGATGGTCATATGGATTCTGTTTGTCTTATGATATTTCATAATATGTCTTCGTTCTCGTAGTCTGAATCCATTTGAACTTGAATATATTTTTCTGCGCATCAGTATTTTATGCTATGCACATTTTCATGGATGTAGTAATCATTGCTCGAAACCTCAAACAGTCCTACGAATATCAACCAGATAGCTTACGTGATTGAATTATAGGAATGAAAATCAATTCTTATTTCTTACTTCAAGAAAAAGACCTAAGTTAGAAATAAAATCTGAAGTTTTCATCTCATTAAATTCAAGTATTGTGTATGCATTATTTGACATTGTTTTGAAATCCCGAAAAGTTGCTGTCATTAAGCCTGACTTAAAATGAATGCATAAATCTGCTAGTTACGAAGAAACTTAAAATTTTTTCTTAAAGGACTTTTTTCACTTGTTGAACATGAGGAAAAAGACATTCTCAACTCCAATGATTTTAGAATCAACGAGATCTTTCTCCTGGGTTTTAAGATCAGTAATCAGAGGTGTATTTTTCTTGCTTAATGATTCGAAAGACGTGTCATAGATTGAAGTTGTTTATGCGAAACAATAGACTGGAATGTCGCTCAAGTTCGTGGTAGTTTCTACGTGATATGTGGAATAATTATTAATCGGTTCAATTTACTCCAACATGGTGCATACTCTGTTGATTCTATCGAAGCAATCTGTTTAGGGATCCAATTTGCAATTTGTACTAATGTTTGCGCAGGAGTTTGAAATTAGAATAATTTCATGTAAGGACACAAGAAAAGGCATTGATTAATTCTGAATGTCTAGTACATAATTTTTTCATTTCAGAATGAGAGAATCCCGATGACTTTCGTTCTTCACACGTGCCTAAAACACAAAATTGAAAGGAGTGGGAAAGCTGCGATTACAGGTCGTTCTTTTTGAAAAATCTGGGTTATTTCGAATTTTTACGGGCTCTGTGAGTAACTGAAATAAGTTTGGGATGCGTATTATATAGAAAACGAACTGCAATAATCTAATGATGGAGGACATTTGTTTTCACGTCTTCAAAGTCCCCGAAATTCTACTTACAACGCATTGACTTTTGCTGTTCTTTTGGCCCAAAACTAGCGAGGAACCCTATTATAACAACTTTTTGAGAAGAACTTAGTAGACAGTGGAAAATAACAAATAAATACCCTCCCCATCGTCCTTTTTTCTACAGGACTACCAGGATCATCTAACAAACTTTCAGATAATTTGAGACAACTGCAGCTGGATAGGAATATCTACAAGATCCTGCAGACAATCGCACTCTTGGGGATAGCAATAATGGTACGGAAGTAGGTACAGGGTGTTCCTGAAAACTTTATTTGGGTTTTTTCCCAATCTCTGAAACAAGAAACAATTAGAAAGATTTTTAAAATAATAGAAGAAAGGCCCCTACGTTAAAATTTGAGAACTAATTTGTCTGGGGCCAAAACTTTACGAGAAGAAATTGTTGCCTTACATTGAACAAAACACAAAACGAAAACATTTTGAATTTTGAAGAGGAAAATTGATAAAATTTTTCAATCATATCAATAATAAAGAACCAACAATAAAATTCATAATGGAGTTGGAACAAAATAATGTACTTTCCTCCTTAGATGTTTCGATAAGAAAATTTCAAATCATTTTGAATCAAGTGTGTTTAGAAAAAAGACACACAAATCGATATCTAAATTTTTATTATATTCATCAAATAAGTGTTGAAATAGGTATTATAAAACACTTTATGATAGAGCTCAATTAATTTCATCGACAAATGAAATGACGAAATTATTCATCAAAAATATTCTCGAGGATAATCAATATCCAACTAATTTTATAGAAGAACTATTTTAAATTCAGAGAGAACAATTTTGCGTCAAAACGATAATAACAATCAGGACTCAACAACAAACTGTCAAGAAAAACCAATTTTAATAAATTTGATTCCTTATGTTCATGGACTTTCAGAAAAAATGAAAAAACTGGTTCTAAATTCAACATAAGAACTGTTTTCAAAACAAAAAATGATTAACGATCTATATTAACAAAAACTAAATCTTTGAATGGGAACCAAAAATCAAGAAATTGTTTTTTACAGTATTTCTGTATTTGTGGAAAATCTTACAAGGGAAAAAAATTAAGACCCTTAGAAATTAGAAAGCGTGAACATGAAAATAACATTAAAAATAGAGATATTAGTGGATCGCAGATAGCAGATCATGTGTTCCAATACCGGCAATCACATGATGGATTGGAATGCCACAAAAATTTTAATGACGGAACCTGATGACTATAAAAGAAAAATCAAGGAGTCAGCTTGTAATTTGTTGGATGAGTATAATAATCTCGCCAATTATTCCGTAGGAATAGATCGAATCTGAATGGATTTATTGAAAACTGGTTTCAGGGAATTTTGAAATAAAATAACGATATCAACATCTAGTTATCAATATTAATCTATGTTCATCATATATTGACAAATGCCAATAAAAAATCAAAATATTGTCACGATTCTGCGAAGTTATATGAAAAATAGAAATTGTCTGACGAAGGAGTCTGATTTACACTCCGCAACGTTCAAAGTGGTTTCTTTTTGTTCATTGTTAGGCAATAATTTTTTCTTGTAAAGTTTCGGCCCCTGACAGATAAGTGCTCAAATTTTTACGCAGGGTCCTTTCTTATATTGAAAAATTTTTCTAATTGTTTCAGAGAATTATAACTTCATAACCGAAATAGGGAGAGGAAAATGAATGACACATTACGGTCGACTTTGAAAAAAAACTGATAATGCCATCAACTGCATTCCTCTATCTTGTTTTGTTTTTGAGTTATAGGCCGAAATTGAAATTCGTGCGATTTCAACTTTGGTCATAATCTCCGTTTCTTTTTGTGCTTCGATATTGAAATGAAAATATTATAGAGAGACTTTTTTCATAGCAGTCCGTAGATTTGCTATGTTTTTTTTCCAAGAGGTATAGCTTGTTGAGCTATAACATTCGTTGGAATTGATGCGGAAACGATCATCGTCGGCTGAGACAGGAAGAACACCAACAAGAAGCCGAGGTGCTTCAAGAACCCGACCACTACCATGAGTCAGAAAACCAGGAAAGGGCCCCAAATCTAAGATATCTGGAGTGCGTGAATGTTGTTCTGAAAGGAGTGTGAGAGACGCTAGGGTACAGTCGAATATGAAAATTCCTTTCGAACCTAATGAACAAGACGCTGTAATAGATAACCCCTATATGATCTTGTCCTTTTTGTTATGAAGAGTGACTTTGTTATTTAAGGATTTTACCGACGAAATCCCCAGATACACTGAATGCTCCCTTAGGGAACCAATTTTCTTTCCACCTCTGGTGGCTGGTCTCCCACATCTTAAATTTTCGGAGAGTACCAATCAGGTTTGTTGAAATCAAAAATTTTTTCTCCTTTTCTAAATTAGGCGCGCCTGACCATGATCAAATACTCAATTTTGCATTTCAGCAAAGAATTTTCATTTCACGACCCCTTTCTGCTAATTCAGCGTTTTCGTGGCGTGAGAACTTGTTTGTAGTAAGTAGTTAATGGCTTGGGAAATATTCTTATTCCCAGAAGGCAGGTAATTAACCCTTTCCAGCCCGAATTATCAATTTGAGAAAAAAAAAATAATTACCAACCGAAATAAGTTCAGATAAGCTCCAAAAACACAAATATATGAGTAATTTATGTTAAGAAGTGTCCTGATCCTTGCAGGACTCGTGATGCCATATGGCATCATTGGGAGTTACACAAACATCGAAGAAATTAAAAATTTTTTATATTCCAACATTCATTTGACAAAAAAAATTACATTTTCATTTTGCCTGCTTTGGCAAACATTTTTATTTCCCATTTATGAAGTTTATTTTTCATAAATTGTTCCAAAGATGATCGCCCATTGAAGGGGATCATAAGTTTTTCAATTGAATTGAAAACTCTTCTGGTTCCAGCTTCGCCAAGTTAGACCTTTTCCCATCTATCACCGGCCTAATCTTAAACAATTTGTCATAATTTGGACTATCCCTAGGCTTCATTTGGGAATTATCATTGAAATAAATCATATTTCTGAAATTATCGAATCTATTACGCGACATCACATCTCTCATTTTGAAAATCTCTAGATTACCTCTGTTTTTAGTTGAATAATCACTATGAGTTTATAGATGAATTTAATATTGTATTTTTTACTTTATTAACTTCATGCGGGTGACTTATTCATTTTATGATTGTGAATGATGTCAATAAATGTTTTTACAATACCATCTCTAACTCAATTATCTGGATACAGTCCTAAACAGTTTCTTCCAAAATCAGAACAACCCCGATTTTGAACAACAACGCATCCAGAGAATAAATATTCAACTGACATAATGAACGGAACATAGTGACAAAATAAATGAAAATCTTCATCTTCGGCGTTCATATTCCTGGAACTACGCAGATTTCAGAGCAAAATATGAAAACGTATCCAGCAATCCCAATAATGCAACCCTACCGTCTATAGAAAACTTCGGAGGGAGTACAGAACGCCAAATTCCTCTGGGACGCGGCCGCGTCGGGCGTAAAGAATTATTTTTCGCCGTCTCACCCTCACCCCACATTTTTTAATCACGCCAAATCAAAAACCTTATTTTATTATTGTTTTACGGCCCCCGAAATTACCTCTCTGTGTACCGCGCGGGACTGAGGGTGAAATAAATAACGACTGGGGGTGGTTTTTCTAGAGGTGCACTCCATACTTCATTGTGATCGCGAAGGGGTTTGGGGGTGACGTTTTGACTCTGCTAAAATAGACGGTTTTTTATTACATGATATTGCGGACATTTCAATCGAATTCTATGTAATTCAGAAGTTCTGTCGAGTAAATTTTCCGATTGAGCTTTTTGTCAAATTCGAATGTTGCCTTCTACTGCAAATGGAAAATGAAATCATGAAGTCAGCAGAGAAGGCAAGACGAAAAACGAGAAATTAATCGAAATACATGATCAGGTTAATCAGAGTTCTATAGGATCATGTTGGTAAATTTCGTTATTTGCATCACCGATACAGGTTATCAATACTGTAAAGAAAATAATAAACTTTTCATTCAATGAATTGCAATTCATGATATAAAGAGTCAACAGAGAAGGTAGGTATATTTTCTGTAAAATTCAACTGCTTAAGTGAAACTTGTCTGCGGTTGCGTTAATAAAATTTACAGCTGACAAAAATTTAAGTTCACAATTCTTCACATATTCTATTTGTAACTAAAACATGGAAATTTATATTTGAGATTCGAGGAGTCATTCTTGTTTAATTATTCTTTAGATCAACAAAGGCAAGAACTGCAGATCGAGGTAAGTTTAATTAATAACCAGTGTTTGGTGTATCTCTTGAACATGTTCAATTTAGTAATTTAATTTCAGATGGAAGTCTATTGTACGTTCGAGGGGCAAGATATGTGAAACATCATTGTGCTAGTGTTTTATTTACCTGAGCACTACTAGATAACCATCTCTCGATCTGTTCTGTTTCAAAAATGTTTTTGATCTAGTTTTCTCCTGCTCTACCAGTATTGTTTTATGACAATAGATCTGTCGAATGTCTAATACTCTGGCTTCTGCATACAGAGAATCAGATGAGTAAGTCCTCTCTCCAATCAGTATAATCTTTAATATCCATTTTTGAACAGTCTCCAAGTTTTATATGATTGCTGTAGGTTCCTCCCCAAGAAATAACACCATATCGAAGTTGGGATTCTACAAGTGCATAGTATACCGTCATCAATTGTCTCTATTCAGAAATTGTTTGAGTTGTTTGAATCTGGATAATAAACTTAGTTTCTGTACTAGACTTTTACAACAGTCTTAGTTTCGAGTCAATCAACACTCCATATTATTTGATCTCTGATACATGTTTTATTTGTATTTGCTGATAATACTGATATAATCAAAATTTGTAAAAATTTGAGTAGAGTCTCAATCGAATTGAATGAGGTCTTAATCAGCGTGAAGGATTGATGTTACAGAAATGATCTGAGTTTGAATGCAAGTAAAACAGAGTGTGTTTATATTTCGCACAGATAGAACTATTTATGAATTTCCATGTAAAATAGTGCTGGATGCTGTATGTGCTCCGATGGACAATTCTACAATATTTGTTGGGATTCATGTGAACTGCAATACGAAATGGAAGGTTCATATTGAGTCTCTGAAAAAAAGACATAACTCAGCCAACTATTCCATTAGTTTAGGGTGAATAAACACATGGTTACATAGAGTCTTGTATTTGTGGATACTAAGAGATGAATGAATTCTATCCATCTATCTATCTATCGGAGTGCTCTGTCCGGTTATAATCACATCAGGTACTTCATTGATATATTTTGTCTTCTTTATGTTCAGTGTTAGTAGTCGAGAATCAAACCATTTTTTTGATTCTATTAATATCTGTCTCGGCTTTCTCGATTAGTGAGCCCCAGGTATCTGCAAAGTAAAAGAAGGCAGTGTCATCTGCGAAGCTGACTACCATACAAGTACTGTCCTGATAAAATGAGTTATTCAAGTATATGGTGAATAGAATTGGCCCTAATCTATATTATCGTTCTACTATTAGAACGAGCGCAGTTGGTAATTGTGTCAAAAACAGTTACAGGTTCATGTAGTTTCAGTTTGTGCGAAACCACCCCCACTTTTCGATTTTATTGATCAGTTTTTTATTTGATGATTCTACAAATTATGCTCTCTCGCATAATCTGGAGACTTAAGTGTCTTCGAGATGATGTAAGTTGAAAAATGCTTGTTATATCTTTCTAGAAACTTCAATTAACAAGAGAATCTTAGATCAAGAATACTATGAAGATGTGTACGGCACATGTAGGCGAAAGATTAGGTAAAATAGTTTCTAATTTACCAAGGCCTGTAAGACCAGAAGACACTTAAATGTCATATCCGTTCATGCCTTGAACAATTCATCGACATGAACATAACCTAACAAAAGATTATAACACATTATGACCACTCGCAACATTTTCCATTCGAATTAATATGAAATTGACAATTCTAATGTTCACTATACCCAAACATGAATTCTTGTTTCGTTATCTCTTAGTCACCAATTTGATATAAAGAATCACTAGACACAAAAGAGTTGACTGAAAGCATTTCTTAAACCTCAGTTTTTTAAAATATGCTGTCATAAACAAGGTGCTTCTTCATAATTATACCATTTTATTGTTCTCTGAGTGATTACCAAATATAGTAATTTTTTATTTCGAGGTCGTACAGAGCGTGAAATATTCACGAATAATAAGGAAAAATTTGCTCGATACTCCGAAATCGGCTGGTGATATTTGAACAAGATTCATTGGAAAGTTTACTTATTTCACGTTTAATATCTTCATCTCATGGAATGGCATTCGTATGGTTATTGAAATGAGTTTTCGAAGATGTAACCTGTTGTTTCGAGCTGTTAGTTCTCGACGTTTCGCCAGTTCGAGTGTGTGGCATCTTCAGGAGTTATATTTCAGGAGATGGTCTCGTTGGACTGAACTGCTTAATCCACGACGACGGCCGAAATGCTCGAAAGAACAGGTTACATTGACCGATGGCCGCGAAAGCCTCAACCAATTCAATATTCGAAGAATTTGGAAAGTAAAAGGTAGCACCTATATTTCAATAGATAATAACTGAACTAGCTTGATATTCGGTTGTCAAATAATTCTATGAGTCTTTTCTGTTTAATCAAAGAGATTTCTCTTTTTCTGTATCGTAATGAGTTCATTACAGTACTAAAAGTAGTGCTGTAATGAATTCATTACAGCATTGTTTTCAGGATTTTTTTTCGTTTTTTGGTTGTCAGTACTGACCTTCGAACGAATCAAGTTTCGAATCGAATCAATTCAAATTCCGTATTCTGTCAAATTTCGTAAGTCACACCAACTGCCAAGATACAATACAAAAGTTACTAATCTCAATTTTTATTCGAAAATCGAGAGTATTTCAGAAAACTTGACGGAAATAGAGAAAATATCGTCTAAAACTCGTGGCAGAAGAAAATTCCAACACTCATGCTTTCGAAAACTCGCTCCTTCGTCGCTCGTTTTCGAATTTCGCATTCGTGTTGAAATAGGAGCTCATTCTGCAACTTGTTTCAGAATATACTATTATAGGCGGGAGTTATTATAACTCCCGCTGTTTGTTCATAGATACTTTTAATTGCTCAAATGCAGTTGAATAATGAATAAATTATTCAATAGGAGTGGATAAAGTCCATTAACTAAAAAATGGCAAAATGACCTTTTTGTGTTCTTTTTCCACGTTCATGTGACAGGTGTAATAAGCTGGTGTTCATTCCATATATCTGATGTTTTCTTACTTCTCATGTTTTTGATTATGGATGCAACCCATCCATTGTAGTTGGTTAGTTGAACATGGAACCAGAGCAAGTGGAAGTTTTTACTTTAATTTTAATCTATTGATATCCCAACAGGAAGGTTTCAACTATCCAATTGAATCGTGAGATAAAATGTAAATGCAATCATTTGATGCTGAAGTATTACACTCAGTCCTCCCATGCAACTTATTCTACAAACAACCCAACCAAATAATAGTTCAGAAACTTGATAAAGAATCAACTCCGTTCTCAAATTTGTCATAGTATTCTGCTCTTGTATGGCTTCATCGACTTTATTGCATTCTCTCGAGTTTTCTTGATGAAACTACAATGGGACGGTTTCAATTATAATTTCGATGTTTGGTGTTGATAAACACTTAAATAACGTGTGCTGAGGTCACTTTGCTTCTTAGTAAAACTCGGAGCGGAAAACAACATAAACTGATGATGTTTGTGAAAATCAATGACTTCTTCAGTTGTGATTGATGAAAACAACATCTCATCTTGGTCAGGAGATTAAACTCGACTTCCAACAACGTTAAAGTCATGAAGAAACCCCTGAGAATGAACACAGACTGAAATAGAAATTAAATTAATAAATTTGAGTACTTCGGTGTGAAATAGTTTATTTGTCGAAAACCGAGCGCTTTCGGCTAATTGAAAGGCCATTTTCAGGGTTTTCCCGTCCAAGAAACCATCACAAACATACAGGCGGAAACGGTCATCACAGCATTTAACGGACAAGATTCACAAAAGGGTGAATTTAAGACACTGTAAAATTATCGGTTCCGAATATAAAACCGTGAAAACAACAAAGGTTTACAACCTCGAGACTCTTGGACGGGAAAACCCTGAAGATGGCCTTTTAATCAGGCCGAAAGCGCTCGGTTTTCGACAAATAAACTATTTCACACCGAAGTACTCAAATTTATTAATTTAATTTAATCTCTTGGTGTGCACAACCACCTTCGTAATAGTAATGAAATAGAAATATTTTGTGTGGGCGGGGTGAGACTTAGGGAATTCGTATATAGGTTCAGACAAATTTTTGAACTCAGTGATTTTTGAATAAATTTTTAATTCATTCTGGGTGATGGGGCCGTCCCAGCCTCCTTCCTCAGCACCTATGAAAATAAAGCTCACTTTATTATTATTAGATTGACAGCTGAAATTGCAAATTGGCGAATGCGCCGAGTATTTTACTCCACTTAGTTTTTCTCGATTTCTCGTCCAATAATATTGCTTCTGAATTTCTACGTGCATAATCGATCAATTCACCAATTCCTTTATATTTCCTTGGTTCAAAAACTGGAGTTCGTTCTGTTGGACACCGCAATGAATCAAACTACACTGCGCAAAAAAATTAACGCACATTCTGAAAATCAAAATTTTAATGAAAGTTAACTCTACATTGACCTTATAACTTATTTTTCATGTTTATAAGAAAAAAAAAATCTTTGCCTTTACGGAGGCCACATCGAGAACAATTTTGAAACATAGATGAATTCGAAATAGTAATCATCGAAATGAACACCATTTTCAATTCCCAGGCTCAGAGATCTTTTATCATGAGTTTGGAGAAATGATATTAGATTTTGTCACTCAAATGAGAGATATACCGGTTTCGGATTTGTTGGGCCTCATCAGTATCCCGTTTTTTTCATGTTCTTTTGGGAAGGTTTCGAAAGAAACAAGACACATTAAATGGAAGAAAAACCCAGGATTTCACCGAATCTTATGTGGAAAAGAGAAATGAACAATTTTCAAAATACTGAAATGCTAATAAGTGATTTTATACTTGGTATTTCAGCCCCTTGCGTTAACTACAGCCCGGCAACGACGGTTCATACTCAAATTGAGTGATCTTAAAATGTTCTGATCTGATCCTTCCCAGATTTCTCCGAGTTGGATTCATTAAGAGTAGCTTGATGATTTTCTGAACTTCTCAGCCTTCTATTGAGGTTGTCCCAAACCTTCTCAATCGTATTGAGATCTGGACTTCTTGCTGGCCATCATGGGCGCCCGCAGAATTTTTTCTCAGGGGGGCCAAATGAAAATTTGATGAGGAGCAGGAGACATCAGTATTCCGTTTCGCTTGAAAACAGTAGGGAGATCAAAATCTCAGGGGGGGGCCTGCCCCCCCCCCCCCCCCTGCGGGCGCCCATGCTGGCCAATCCATTCGAGAGACTTCAACCTCTTCAAGGTACTTGAATGATGCGCGCACGATGGGGTCTTGCATTATCGTCCATAAAAATGAAATTTGCACCAATGTATGGGGCAAATGGCACTATATGCAGTTGTTTCCCGTGGTCTACCCTGTCCTGGTCTTCGGACATTCATACCTGTCTCCCTGAATCGCTGCAACGATCTGGACACACTTGTATGAGAAACTCCAAACCTTTCTGCAATTCTTGTGTATGTCCACCCTTCTTCTCGCATAACTACCGATTGGGCACATTCCTCTTGGGTCAAATTGCGTGTTTCACGTTGCTTAGCGATCGAGTGTAGAAAATCGAACGAAAGAAAAACTATTGATCACTAGAATTGACCGAGAACAACTGATTTAAGAATGGAGCCAATACATTCAAAATCTGATAATATCATCTTTCTTCATTCCTGCTTGGAAAAAACATCTGTATCGAAGAAAAACGTTGAAAGTGGATAACATATGCATCCATAATTCTGATAAAAATAATTATCATTGAAAACCCCTTCAGTTAAAGAATAAATTTGAGATTTCCATAATGTGCGTTAATTTTTTTGCGCAGGGTATAAGATGAAATCTCCTCGGCTCAAAAAAACATTGTTTGCCTATTGCTTTGAATCTTGCTGATATAGTCATATTGCTATCTTCCTTTTGTTGCTATGATTTAACATATTTTGTACAAAGGGTTATAGCAATGTTAGCGATGAATTTTGTTATAGCAATATTTCTATCAGGGTCTACAAGAATCAGCGATTTAAGGCCTGTCACACTAATTTTTTGCGACGATAGCAATATCTTTAACTTAGCAATATTGTTATGAACAAACAGAATCGCACTGAATATTGATGAAAGCGTCATCCACCTCTTGGACAGGGATTAAGTTAGACCTTTCATCATTAAAATCATGAGGAAAACCCTGAATGTGAAGCTAAGTATATTTTTCGATCGACATCTGAAGTTGCAAATTGGCGAAGGCGCCGAGTCTCCATCACCACTCCGTTTCTCTCCATTTCTCGTCCAATGCTATCTCCTCCGAATTCCCACGTGCATAATCGATTAATTCGCCAAACTCATCATATTTCCTTCGCTCAAAAACCGGAGTGCGGTCGGTCGAGCACCGCGATTAAACAAAATATAAGATGAAATCTCCAAAGGATTTCCCGGAGGATCGCGCAGAGGCTCGGTGGGTATGTCCGAGACGGAGGCGAATAGCGGCCGCCAGAGGTGTGACGCCGTCGGCGCGTAGGAGCCCGCTGGGCGTCGCGCCGCCCAGCGCCACGCCCGAGTCCTTCGAAAGCCGTTGGCTCCTGGTATCTGGAATCCCTGAAGATTCTGTTATTTCTAAAATTGATACGTGGAAAGACGTTCTTTCTGGTTCAGGTAGAGATGAGACTCTCGAGAATTTTCTTGGAAGTTGAAATGGGACATGGATGCATTTGGGAGTGTGACAAGAATGCTCACTTTTTTCCTAGAACTTCTGAAGGAATTTCCTCGAAGAGTTCATCACTCTGAGGGGATTTTCTGGTACAGAGAATTTTTCATATATCATCTTAAATATTACAACGACTGCATCAAGTTTCTTTCTACTTGCGAGGAAATTTTTCGGCAAAAATCTTTCATTGATGTTGGAATTGAGTAAGTTTATGACAATTCAATAATGAAAAACCCCATTTTCCTTCTTTCTGTAAATATTTTACATTAGGTTATAAGAAAAATGAGAAAGAGTGGTCTTCACTAAAAGACGGTGGAAGAGGGTTATTAGACACGTAACCGCTCCCCATTGACTATAAAAAATTTCAGAAATTTGTGGAAGGAAATTAAAAAAAATTGAAAATTGAGAGAGTTTTTTGATGGTAGGACTTAACTCAAGTTGGCTCCTGGTATTTCGAGTCCTTGGAAATTGTGGTATTTCCGAAATTGATACGCAAAAAGACGTTCTCCTGATTCAGGTAGAGATGAGAGCCTGAAGAATTTTCTGGCGAGTTGAAATAGGACATGAGATGAATTCGGGCGTGTGACAAGAACAATTCTTTTTATCTGAGAAGTTTCCAAGAATTTTCCTCAAAGATTTCATCACGCGGAGAGGATTTTCTGGTACAGAGAATTTTTCATATCATCTTGATTATTACAACGATGGCATCAATTATCTTTTTCCTTGCAAGAAAAAGATTCTTCGACAAGAATCTTAATATTTCATTGATGTTCGAATTGAGTGAGTTGATTGACAATTTAATAGTGAAAAACCTTATTTCGTTTTTTTCTTGAAATATTTCAAATTAATGAACAAATAAAAATGAGTCATTTTTACTCTTAGGCCAGTGGGTTTATTAAATGCCTAACATACCCCCATTGATTATGAGAAATTTCAAAAATAGTTGGTAATGACAATTGAAAAAAAGAGTAAAAGAGTTTGTTGACTGGTAGGGGTCAATCGCCCCTGACTCAAATCCAGTTGGCTCTTGGTATCGAATCCCTAAAGATTCTGTTATTTCTGAAATTGATACTCAAACAGACGTTCCTTCAAGCTCAGGTAGAGATAAAAGTCTCGGAGAATTCTCTTGCAACTTGAAATGGGACATGATATGCATTTGGAACTGTGCCAAGAATACTTTTTCTTCTCTGAGAAGTTCCCAAGAATTTCCTCAAAGATTTCATCACTCGGAGTGGATTTCCTGGTACAGAGAATTTTTCATATCATCTTGAATATTACAGCGACTGCATCAATTCTCTTTCTCCTTGCGAGGAAACTCTTCGGCAAGAATGTGTGATTGATGTAGGAATTGAGTGAGTTGTTTGACAATTTAACAGTGAAAAAACCTTATTACTTTGTTTTTTTGAAATAATTTGAATTAGGTAATAAGAAAAATAAAAAAGTGGTTTTCACCCTTAGATGTAGGAAGCAGGTGGAAGAGGGTTTTTAGATACGTAAGGGCCCCCAGAAATAAAAAAAAAGGT
Organism: Hippodamia convergens; assembly: GCA_038502775.1. Taxonomy (NCBI): domain Eukaryota; kingdom Metazoa; phylum Arthropoda; class Insecta; order Coleoptera; family Coccinellidae; genus Hippodamia; species Hippodamia convergens. Next base: position 103,589,680 of record CM076607.1, read on the forward strand.
TTGAATGACAATTGAAACAAAAACTAAAAATTGAGAGTTTTTCTTGACTGCTAGGGGTCAACCGTCCCTTGACTCAATTCTAGTCGGCTCTTGGTATCTCGAGTCCCTGAAGATTCTGTTATTTTTGAACTTCATACGCAAAAAGAAGCTTCTTCTGGTTCAGATAGAGATGAGAGTTTCGGATAATTCTCTTGCAAGTTGAAAGCAGACATGAGATGCATTTGGGAGTGTGACACGTATACTTATTCTTCTCTGAGAAGTTCTGAAAATATTTCGTTCAAAATTTTATCACTCTGAGTGGATTTTCTGGTACAGAGAATTTTTCATATCATCTTGAATATCACAACGACGACATCAATTCTCTTTCTTATTGCTAGGAAATTTTCCAACAAGAATCATTCATTGATGTTCGAACTGAGTAAACTATTTCACAATTTCATATGAAAAACTTTTTTTTCAACACTAAATTGATTGAATCGTTAAAAAAAGTGTCGTTTCCACTCTGAACAACAAATATGTAATTCAGAACAGGCACATATTTTACCGATGGAAGGCAGACAGCTTAGGAAACGATGATGTACCGCAAAAAAATTCCAATTATTTTATGTGTCAGAATATGCACTTTTTGAGGAAAGTTTTGTAGATGATCCTTGCCGCGTGCTTTGAATTCGAATATTGAATACACACTACAACGTTCATTCAGTACGTAGTTCGCGCTCGTAGGGTTTACAAAAGATAATTATCCGAAATATCTAATCCAAGAACGAGAAAGTCATGTGTTGATCAAAAAAGGAAAATGAAAAAGAAATGGATAAAGTGGAATAATATTCACAGGAATTTGGACAAAATATGTATATCAATTTAATTTCCTATTAATACATCGCCAACGTTTCGAATCTTTTGTGATTCTTTTTCAAGGCTCGTATTTTCATGGAATTAAATTTGTTTAGTCTTACTAGAGATTTGACCGTTTTGATGTTGAAAGAAAGTCATAATATTCAAATTATATAGATCTGAAAACATCATGGATAAAGTCCATGAAGAGGTTAAATCCATTCAAAGCGAAAACACGGTTCATTGTTTCGAAGATCATTTTGACGTGAGAATTATGATTATCTATAATGGATGTAAATTTGATAATGATAATAGTAAATGTTCATTCTGTAAACTACAGGTATAAATAGTAATCGAGGAGAAGTGAGCATATAAGTGATTTTTAATAGCGATCATTCAAACTCAATATAAATGTCCATGAATAGAATAGAATACTCAAATACTCATACAGATCAGGAAAACAGAATTGGAAACATCACAGTTTCTATTGTAAATTCGAACAGGGCCATATTCTAGTGGAACAGTGGCAGAATCAAAACCTCAGAGGGAAGTGATATCGAATAAACGGCCTGTCCGACAGATTCGGTGGTGTGGGGAAGTACAGCACAACGTATGGTACGCGAAGTGTCGAATCGAATCAGTAACACTCCAAACGCGGTATGGATGATTTTATATCTGTTTCAAATGAATAGTACAATTTCATTCCACTCTGACGCAAGAAATTTGTTTGCCTCAATGAATGACACGAATAATTTGCTGTGGAAATTAGTATTCAGGTTCTTTTTCGCCAAAACTGGGATGAAAATAAAAGAAATTCTGAAAAATGAACAAATTTAAGAACAAAAACACATTCTACGAGAATAAATCAAAAAACAAAAATTTGTTCAATGAAAATAAAAAAGGAAACCAAAAACAAATGCTGTCACATGTGAAATTGAAGATCGACAAATTCAGATTAAATGTTCAAATAATTCACCTTGCCAAATCTATCATAAGGAGATAATCTCATATCTCCGAGAAGATTAGGCATGCTTGCTATTTTGGAACAAAGTTGGATTATTTTGGACCTTAATTCAATAATATTCGTCGCTCTTTCAATTTTTTGTCCATACACCAAATTTTTCAAATATCATCGTCCCATTTGTCGAAATGACACGGTCATCCTCAGATATTCAGTGACTATACTCGCATTATGACTGGGAGAGCCATCCTGTTGAAACCAGACATCATCGAAATTAATTGGTAGCAGTCGAACTGTCGGAATAGTTTGATTTTCTAGAAGCTCCAAATATTTTTAAGCATTTAGATTACCCTCGACGAATAATGGCCCTAGGATGTAATTCCCCAGTATTCTTGTCCAAACATAAGTTTTTTTAGGATACTGGGTACGCAAAGGAATACTCAGGTACCTATTTTTTCTAGACCAATATCTTACTACGGATGGGTTATGTTTTCTAATCATGCAAAACGATGACTCATCAGTGAATAAGATATTGATCAGAAAAGAGTTACTCTCATTCTCTTTTTTCATCATTAATTCACAAAATTCGATTCTTTTGAAATGGTGTTCTGGCAGAATTTCTTGAAAGGTTCGCACCTTATAACCTCTGTAACTATTTTTTTTCAAAATATTCCGAACAGTTCTAGCGCCGAAATAGACTTGTTCAGCAATTTCTCTGCTAAAACATGCTGCACTTATTTCAACAGCCAACACACACAATCACTTCATTCGTCAAACGACTTTCACTGATGGTCTTCGGTGGTCTATCAATCCTGCAATGATGGCATGTTTGAAAACATCCATATTACTCGAATTTTCCGTTTATTTTGTAGATAGCCGAACGTGTAAGTATCGGACTATTTCCAAAGGCAACAATGAAAGAAGTTGTCTCCGCAATAGATTGACCACCGAAGTACCATTTCATGATTTGAATTTTCTCTTTAACCGTAAACATTTTGATTTACGCGAATCTATATCTGACTTTTGTATTTGATTTTTACCAACACATAAATATGTAGGGAGACTGTTTTGGAGGAAGCTAACACTCATTGAATGTCAGGATCGGTGAAACTGAATTAGGTGTAAGTTATACAGTTATAGTAATTTAGGAGTATATTCGAATAGTGATTTACCGTTCGAGTCTCACATAACAACCTTGCGAGGTGATTAAATTTTTTAAACCTTACCATACTATACTTTAGAAGACACGTGCTGAACCGCAATCTGAGGAAGATGCTTTGCCAGACACTGATACTTTCAATTTTTCACCGTGACTTTATCTATAGAAGCTGTTTACCCAAAGCGAGAACTACCGTATTCAGAAAGTCCAGAATACCTTTTTGAAACATTAGATCAATTCAAAATAGTAATCATCGAAATGAATACCATTTTCAATTCCTAGGCTCACACTTCATTTATAATAAAGTTGGAGAAATTATATCATATTTTGTCATTGAATGGAGAAAATATACCGGTTTAAGCCTCATTTAGCATCATCAGTATCCCAGACCGCTCAGGGAAAAAATCCAGAATATCTGTTATTGGGTGGTTTGTGATTTGATTATGATCTCATGCTATGTTTGAAGTTGATGGTTTAATATCCTACCACTACACGAATTGCTGAAAACTTCATATGGCTAAATTTACTCACAAATTCCTGAATTCTGCAGATTATCCAAAATTTGCTGCGATGATTTTGTTTCAATATATTCTGACAGCTTTCAAGGTTGGAAGGGCAATTTCTTGTTCCATGAACTGCAGAAAATGTGTCTACGCCGCTGAATCTCTTCAAAATATTGTTTCAAGTGAGTTCCAAACATAATTGGCTCTGTTGAAAATGAATTATTTCAAAAGTGTGAATTATTTCGGCAGTGAAAAAAATCTTTCAATACCGTAAAAAAAAGTGAAATTCAAGGCATCAATAGGTTGTACAAAACACAATTAAAATTTCAAATGTTTGGTTTTATTTTTCATTGAGGTATTGATGAAACATAAAGCTTAGATTAGTCTCTGATGTCCATTTTCCTAAATATTCATTGCATAGGAGATATGTTTGAATGCATATCATACAGTGTCAAGCTCCCTATTTCAACTGCAAAAAGAATAGAAAACAATAACGCCATCACATGAATGATGTTTTGATATCATCCTTTTTTCTTGCAGGAGACCAAAATTGTTTTTCCTTGATTTCCCCTGTGTGAAAACTTTTTACATCATCCATACGCCGACTATCAATTATGCATTCTCACGCATTATCTTCGAATAAGGTCTAACTTCCACCGTTCTCAAAACCGAAAAGCTGATGATCTGAACATGGGAAAAACAAACAGTCCTTGAATAATTAACCTTGCTCGGGTCCATATAGGATTGGCCTGCTCTCTTCCACCGAATAGCGCCAGGCTAAAAGACTGGTTATAAACTCCACCAGAGGTGATGGTAAGTGGTTAACCCCAAGACTGCACTCTATCACTCTATCCTTCGGGACCTTTACAATGAAGAGTCCGTATACCGAAGATCTACAGGGTAGGACTTACTGCTACGGAGAAGAAATTTCATGATCACATACGAAAATAGCAAATTGGCATTTCATTCATTCATTTTGTTACCAGCGCCTATGCCATTTGGCGTTAAATACTAAGTAGGTTGGGAGATCTTTGTAACTCAGTACGAGCCTGAAATTACTTAGAGGGCACTTTAGTATCGCTCTTCGTATAATATGAAAAAGCCTTGCTTTAAGATGACCATTTTGATTTTTATCCGTGATTATGAGTAATGAGTAAATGATAATTATAATTCTGGTGATGATTTTTCATTTTCAATTTCTAAATAAAATGACCTTTTGAATTAGAACGATATTACTCTCCTGAGATGTATCTTTGTTTGTACCTCAAGAAATAGTAACTTTTTACTTTTCTGAAATGAACATGAAATATTTTCGAAAATGGAGGTATTCCATTTCATTTATGCAGGGTGTTTCCAAAAAGGTGACCCCCTCCCAAGGATAGATAGGAAACTGAAAAATAATAGGGGTTTGTTTGGAAAATTTTCATAACGCCATCTGTATTCGAGATACAGGGCGTTGAAAAGGAAAGAAATATACACATTTTTTATGATTGTAATGAAATTTTATACGAATATGTTTTGGAAGCTGACACATCGAATGAATGTATTTTGATGTATAACTCTCATAGCGGGCGTTTGTTACACGGTTCGTACCAAGTTGTTCTGAACATAACTTTTTTGATATTAGATTTATTGAGGTAAATTTTGAACGATCTTACACATCATTCAATTTCACACCAAAAAGGTACTCTTTATTGAACTGTGCACCGTTTTCGGAATATTTCGATCTGAAAATTATGAAGTTATAATCGAGGCTGGTATGAAGTAATGATGAATGTATTAATTGACCAAAAAATCACAAGAGAATTTGAAAAAAACGCTGAAATCATAAAAAAAAATTCAAATAGAGTAGGTGTTCAAAATTTTCTCCGTTTTCACAAATACACAAATCTGTCTTTTTTTTTAAAGATCCATTAATCTTCTTAACGCTTGGGAGTCAGTTATGAGGTCATTGAAGTGACGTTGAATTCTATCCTTCAATTCTTCAGGTGAAACTACTTACCCCTGTTGCATGAATTTTTTCCTCAAGTTACCACCAAACTGTGTAATTCAAGGGATTTAAATCGCATGACCCAGGATGCTAATGAATCGGAACTTCTACATTTCTACCAATCCATCAGAATATGGTTATACTCAGCCCATTACGACACCTTCTATCCATTTGGCGTGAAGCTTCATCGTGCTCAATAATTAAAAATGACAATAATTAATTACTTTTTCAATACTTCATACCAGCATCGGATATTGCTTCATAATTTTCAAATCAAAATATTCCGAAAACGATGCACAGTATCGAGTTTCAACAAGAGTAGCTGGGTATAAAATTGAATGATGTTCAAAATAGCTCAAAATTTAGCTCAATAAATCTAATATAAAAAAATTTGTTCAAAACAACTTGGTAGGAACCGTGTAACTAGCGCCCGCTATGAGAGACATATATCAAAACACACTCATTAGATGTAATAAGCTTCCAAAACATATTCGTAGAAAATTTCATTACAATGTTGTAAGTAGTTTCGGAAAAATCGTAAAAAATGTGCATATTTATTCTTTTTCAACGCCCTGTATCTTGAATACGGATGGCGATACGAAAAATTTTCACTGAACAAACTCCTGCTATTTTTCAGTTGCATATATATCCTAGAGGGGGGTCACCATTTCTTGAAACACCCTGAATGAGAAAGGTTGTCAAGTATTTTTTCTTAAGTTCTGAGCTTGAGAAAATTCATCAACACATACCTTTAGATTGAGATATAGGCATTAAAAAAAAATCGTCCCGTATTACAAGAACCTCCCTTACAAAAAATTGTCACATTAGAATGATTATTAAGCATATGAAAAACCATGAACATTGATGCGTATTAAATCATTATGGTACTGATTGATTTTGAATGTGATCCAAATGATAGGTACTGTTTCATTTTCATAATATTCACTTTCGAATAACTAGTGGTATGTAATAGGTTAGGTATTGCCTATGTCTTTCTTTTCTTCAATAAGTTGCAGCATGAAGAAACGTTCACGTCTGTAGGTACCCTCAACAAGATGTCGAATTCAGTGAATTGTGTTCATTAATTATTAAACCATCAACCATCGAAGTTTTAAACAATTACAAATAATGTGTGACTAATAAGCAATGAATTGAGGAATAATAGTAGTTGAGAAGAGTTTAAGAAGTAATTTTGATGAAATATAGGAAGTCAACATGAGCTTAATACGCTCCTGTATCGTTAAGCCGTTTCCGGTCTTACAGAGGAAATTTTCCTCTTCAGAAATCTTTACCGTTATGTCATAATAATGATAACGTCTTCATTAGGCAAAATCCAATTGATTGTATTTGAAGCAACGTCTTGTTATTTTCAAAGAAGATACTTTGCCGAACAGTCGATTTGAGAATACCTAGTTGTTTCGATTGTTACTAAATTAACTCAAACAATAGCTATATCTATTTCGGTGCACTAATAAGGAGGCTCAGTATCAGTAGACATGTAGTGCTCGGAAAAATCGAGCATTATTTTTTTAAAATAGCAAAACTGACGATTTCGAGACAATGCTTACTTCACTGTCAAATATTCCATGATAAAATGTGCAAAAGTAGGAAAATATGTCGGAGAATTAGTGAAATGGGGGAACTTCGAGAAAATTGTTCCTTCATTATTTATTTGCAAAATTATGACCTGCTATTTCAGTCTTGGACATCGAAATTTTAGAAATCAGAGTCGAATATTCAGAATAATTTATTCATCAAATATGTTGAATCTCCAGAATAAATTGTTTAAGGCTTTGACGGCCGTATACACTGACATTGAGACAGTCTGCCTGGCTAATTGGCCGTGGTCTATTAGGAATTATATCATCTGCGGTGAAATAATCCAATAAGCTTTCTCAATATAAAAAATAATCTGGGATCTACATTTAGAAGAAAATGTAAGAAATAGATGTTATGGTGCAGTAGTCCTGAATAGAATATGCAAAAGTATGAAAAAAAAAATAATCTAAGATCGTAGATCTATGCTATCAACTTTCCATTTCATCATATTTTTCAGAGTTTTAATGTATTATATGCCGTAGAAGAATACAACAAAAAATCTTTCATGACAAACAGTTATAAATGGTGTTACCAACCAAATGACCGACTTAGTTTTATATATTAAGATTCATATATTATTCCTGCCATTTCTGATGAAATTTGTATGTATACTGATGTCGCCCTTGCTTTCTGCATGCTCGTTTTCTTGAAGGCATCCTTCCTGAAACATTCGAAATTTTGAGAAAGTCTTTTTTGAACGGCAATCATGCAAAAACAAAAGTTAGTTTAGTTTCATGTTCAATTTCAAACTTTTACGCTGTGTTCACATTCCTATATATTTCCTGCAATCTCCAAGCTATATATACCTGTAACATTTCAAATGACAGGAATCAAGACTAATATTCTGTAAATAGTTGTTAAAAAATAATTAAAATATCTATAGCCATTACCATCCAAGTGAAATGAGCCACATTAATGTTTGGAAGAAATCAAGCATCAGGTTCCTGCATTTTCTTCGTGATCTAAATTTTCACTAGAATTGAGAATTTATTGAGAGAATTACAATTCTAACCCTACCATATCTGGAGATTGCAGGTTCGAGTCCTGCTCGAGAGGGTACTTTTTACAGAAATCAATATTTCGTCATCATTCCAACAATTTCTCATTTCTTCCAAAAATTTGACATTTGACGACATCTTTAAATTCTTTGTACTAATAAGGACACTTTCACAAGAAATGGATTCAAATTTTCATTATAAGCATGTTCTGAATTGTGGAGTGTGAAATTTATTCATTTCTTTTAGACTTTCTGAGATCTTATCGTTAAATAGTATATTCTAAAACAAGTTGCAGAATGAGCTCCTATTCCAACACGAATGCGAAGTTCGAAAACGAGCGACGAAGGAGCGAGTTTTCGATAGCATGAGTGTTGGAATTGCCTTCTGCAACGAGTATTAGACGGTATTTTCTCTATTTCAGTCAATTTTTGTGAAATATTCTCGAAGGTTAAATGAAAATTCACATTAGTGACTTTTGTTTTGTATCTTTGCAGTTGGTGTGACATACAAAATTTGACAGATCACGGAATTTGAATTGTTTTGATTCGAAACTTAATTCGATCGGAGGTCAGTACTGACAACCATAAAACGAAAAATATAACTGAAAACAATGCTGTAATGAGTTTCATTACAGCACTACTTTCAGTACTGTAATGAACCATAACGATACTGAAATAGAGAAGACTATTATTTAGATCATAATAGTGAAACTCAAATGCAAGCGGTTTTTAGGAAAATTCATGTTATTACTGAAAGTATAAGTGTTTTTTCTTACTTTTCGTTTGTTACTTCTCCATGCGCAATATCCATATGGTTGTGGAGGGAATCAGAAATCAATTGTGAACTTCAGATGATGACAATTCGCAGAACAAAACTATCAACGATTTCATTTTATGTGAAGTTTCATTCCATAAAGTCAAAGGAATTTTTTATTCGTATAATATTAAAATGAAATTTGCAGTTTTAGAACTCTATTTTGTACTATTACGATTTCGATAAGTATTGCCGGTGGAATATAAATATCAATTAATAATAAATAATATCAAATTTACTGATTCTATGCATACAATACAATATCAATGATGTATGCTTATATTGAATGAAAAGGGTATTAAATTTTATTGCAATTTATTAATTATTATTAATTCAAGATGAACATTCACTGAATGAATGTCTATACTGTAATGAAATTTATTCGTTATTAAAGATGTCTCATTATTTATAAATAAATTCAAATATGAATTGGTTGAGGCTTTCGCGGCCATCGTTCAATGTACCCTGTTCTTTCGAGCATTTAGGCCGTCCCCGAAACTCATGTTTCTCTTAGATTCTCATTTTCAGTAATTTCTAAAGCCTTTAGCAATCTTTCTGTCTCACGTACTTCATTTTTCACCCCATCTACTTAGAAAGAGTGAAAAATGCGACACATCGCGAACACCCATAGCAAAACTTTAAAAAGAGCCGCATCTAACTGAATTTTCAAACCAGAATTGAAGACACCCTGCGGACCCATGAAACCCCATCAAATCGACTCCCCGCCCCCAACTTGGACCATCGCAGGGTGCCGTGCGAGACGAAGACAATAAATATCAGAGTAGGCGACGTACCTCTTCGTTGTATCTCATTTCCCGCGACTTTTTCGCGACGTAACAATGAATAGATAATGCCTCCTTACTCGTATGTAAATTGAATCGGAATAGAAATGAAACATCTCCCGAAAGAATACCAGACGGAAGGTTCATTTGATGGCTATCGGAGTGTGTGAGAAGTTGGGAAAAATGTTGCGAGCTTTGAATGAAGTCTGGTTTATTTCTGATTGCATGCTGAGCTCGTGTTCACGTTTCCCATGGGGAGGTGTACATTAAGGGATGAAATGTGGAGGAAAACATTCATTATTCTCGATTTTTCTACCGACGATCCTACGTGAAAAAGTTAAATATAATTTAATCAAATTCACTCGAAAATGATTGGAGACGAAAACTTAATGACTAAAGCTTCGAATTCCTTTCACACAGGAAGTTTCTAGCGTTTAGGTCAACCAGTGGGTGAGTGAATGTGTACAGGAAAGTATTTCTTCAGCGGCAAAGCCCGCATTTTTACCCTGGACCTGACTGAAACCAAAATTAACCATATTAACAGTTTCAATTTGATGAATCTCATCAAAGTGGTGAGTTTTCAACTTTTTCCCATCTACCAACAGTCACTTATGTAGATTCCTTTTTTGTATGGTATCTGTTTTTTTTTGTTGAAAGTGTCTGGTTTTATGATCCTTGAAACATTCAGACAAACTTTTTGTTTCACTCCTTATCTATGTAGCTTTTCTACATTTGAATTTGAAAGCAGTGCCAAGGCTCATTTGTAATCAGGCGAATTATTTTCTTCTGAAGAATTTGATTTTTTTTTAATACATTCGTACTCAAATCGTTGCATTCGTCAGAATACTTTCCGAAATATCCAGAAAAAAGGGAGATAAGAATATTCGGTGTTATGCTTGTTATTCCTGGTCTGAATATCTTTGGCACAAACCGTTTTGACATTTTTGAAGTCGAAGACTGTGGAAATATTTTACATTTTTAGACTTTTGAAAAACTGGTCACAGCTTGTTCTGAATGCTGGGACAAAAATTGGTATCAAGATTGGCCGATAACTTTCGTTTTTCAAATAAGAACCCTATTTTTTATGATTGCGTTGGATTGTGCAAAGAAATTTCTAGATATTTTGGAAAGTATTTTGACGAATGCAACGATTTGAGTACGAATGTATTAGGAATTGCATATTCTATCAAATTCTAAAACAGACCAATAGAAAAAACAAATTTGAAATTTTTTTTAACTCTCTGTATAACGGAAAGTGGTCGTCAGGCTCCAAGAATATTGTAGCTCGGTAGGTAATGTCAAACAAGGACATAATCCCAATTTTCACTTCTCCAGAAACGCCTGATAGGCCGTCGAACTTGGTACATGGTTATTTTTAGAAAATTCAAATTCATATTTCACGGAGCTCTTGAAAATATGTATTCCAAAGCCATCCACTGAAATTTTTTCAACTGGTTTGAGGCTTTCACGACCCGATATAATAACATTCGGAAAGTCTTCTGGGCTTATTGGCCGTGGTCTTCTAGAATTATTTCACCCAACGTTTAGCCTACATCTGCTGTAGGCATCTTCAGGGGATTCTTATGACAGTGATGCCGGGTTCAATCCGGGGTATAAGGAACACCATGATGACATTCATGATAAAATATCTCTCATCAAGTTCATTTAAATGGCTCTGTTCGGGAAGTACGTTTATTAGTTATACCTATATTCAGAAAAATCAAAACACAAACTTTCATTCTCACGTGAAAAAACGTTCAAGGATGTTGTGCCAGGGCCCGTATTCTCGACAAGTGAGCTTTTGAACGTATACGTCTCAAAACGAACGGTTCATGTGCGAGTACTTTTCCGGATCGGTATTCTTGACGATCATTCGTTCCATGAAAGGTATACGTTTGAAAACGTGTGATCGAAACAGCCGGCAACACTGACACAATTCACAAATGACATAAATTGTTCGTTGAGGATTATGAATTCTAATTGAAAAACTACCACGGATCTTCAATCTGGTAAAGTTTCCAACCAATTCACATAAGAAGATGCCCAATAGAAATGGTCAGGAATAGGTGACATACCTAATACCATGCTAGGTGCAATCAGAGATTGAAAGAATTTTAGAAAGGTAAGATTATGATCCACAAACCCATTTTGTTTTATCATAATATATATTTGTAGCCTTTGCAAGACCTTAAGTCAAGAACGAAAACGAAGGTTAGCAATGCGAAAAGGCCTGCCAAAGCAACAGGCGATGGGCCACATGAATAGTTTTGTTTCGTTTACTTCAATACCACTTATAATTTGTTGGAAAAGATATTATATTTTTTTGGAATAAATCTATAATGAGAGTGTGTTTATGTTTATTGAAAGAAATGAAATACCAACAAATTTATGAATCATATATTCATAAAGTCTTTTACATAGGTGAGCGGACTTATCACTTAGGTATCTTGGAGATTGGTTATAGTAATTGTTCCTTGTAATTTTCTATATACAATATGATCGGTTTCAATACGTTCTCCGACGTCATTGAAAGCCAGTCTCCATTGATCTCTATCTTTCTAGAGATTCTCCTCCAATAAAAGTTCTCTCATTTCTTTTTCTATCTCCCCCCTCCAGCTTTTTCAAAGCTCTTCTGCTGCTAATTTTCGGTTGATGCTCATTATGTTTTCTTCATTGTCAATGGGAGACCCATATATTCCTAAAACAGGCAATGCTATGTTCTCACCATCATTATCTGGTTCAGGAACATTATCTCCGTTACAGAGATTATGAAGCCCGACACAAGCATTGATAATTTTACTTGCCGTCTCTCGAGCATAGTGAAGAACTCTTTGTGCAAGCAGACAACGCAATCTCATCTTGAGGACCCCATTGTATATCCCAATAAAACTTCTGATTGTTTTGCGATATTCATAGTAAAAATATTCTGAAGTACCTTCTTGTCAAACGTCTACACAAACACAGAAAAATCAAACTATATCACGAAAACGAATGATAGAAAGCGCTCGCTGTAAACACTCGCATTGAGAACGTATGCGATCTTATAGTCACGATTCAAGAATACCAAAGCGTGTGATATTCTGAAAGTTCGAATACGCATAGAAAGTTCACTTGTCGAGAATACGGACCCAGGTCCATTTCGATATTTCATTTTGCACTATTTGCATATCACATTTGTTTCACTCTTCGCTTCATAACGTTTTCTTTGAAAATTCTGCGCTGAGGATGTAGTTTTTCCAGACTTTCCTCTCTCGCTTTCACCAATGTCGCTGATTGAATTATTCCCAATTCAGGAATATGTCAAACTTTTTCTTCGGGATAGAGTTTACTCTCAACCACATTTCGATCCATCAGGCGCGATACATACTTTCCTGGTATCGTTGGATCAGAACGGATCCGAAGTAGGGAAATCATGAATTTTTTCTATTTTTTTCAACTGGCATTCGTTATATTTATTCACACATCTGGTGAAGAACATGAATCTCTCTTCAGCAATAAACGGAAAAAATAATCCGGAACGTAAACCACCGATGTCTGGTCAGAATTGACCCCGACGATACCAATTGAGAGTTAATAAATATACACAACAAACGGAAAATTCATCCTCAATAAACGAAAACAACATAATTAAAAATCTTGATATGATCAATATCGCATATAATTTCATAAATTTCCTCTCAAATCTCTCCAATCTTTCGAAATTTGAATTATGTTAAGGATTCAAATGACTATATTACGTCTATTGGGGAAGTACACTCCGATGCGAACCAATCTAATAATTTTATTGTTTCTAGACAATGATTCTTAAACTGCTTGTTAATTCCCAGTACAAAACCAACAATTTCAAAACCTTCGGAAATTTTCATATCTATATTTTCAATTGACCAATGTTACAAGATCGTTGATATCTTTCGATACTCTAAATATAGCAAGTGACGACTGGAAAACTTCAAAGAGGTTCACGTTTGAGTTGAAAATTTTTTATCTTTATTTAGAAATAAGTAACGAATTAGAGACAGAATTATGAAAATCTCGCAAGGTAGTTTTGAAATTCTACAATATTTTTATGTCTCTTGATTGATCATATAATTTACATGTAGATAAAAATTCACATAATGGATGCAAAAATCGTGATACATTTTTTCTAAATGAAATACCAGAGAGAGGACAAATCAAGAAAAGATTTATGGAGAGCCTTTCATATTATCTAAACATTGTTCGATGATCATGGCCTGACGGATCTTTTCTCCAACACTTATTCATGGATTTTTGCATAATATGTGTCCTAAACATATATTTCGCAGACCAATTTGATACCTAATTTTAATGGGTGAAAATCTTATTCGTTTATTTCATGTAAATGAGCGCAGAAATAAGTTTCTAACTTATCTCTAAAATCGTTATGTCCCACCCCCTCATTTTCTGAAGGAGCCAGCTCATCAACGATCACACATAGATAGAGTGACAAGATGATACATTATGTAACCCCTGTAATGGTAATCTGACCCTACTAGTTTTTGCAGCAGCAAGTTGAGGGATTGTTGCTCTAGGTCAGGAATGACAGCGTGAGTCAGGGAGGAAAGCTGACTCAACTCCTTCGGGAGTTTATCGTTAACAATGTTGAAATGCATCGTCCACAGTGGAAGTGGATGATTGTCGATGTAACGATTGAAGAAATTCGGGGGATATTTCAAAAAGTCATAACTATTTCATGTGGTAGATGGCATGTATAAATATTATTTCTATTCGAGAAATTGTTGAAAATAGCCGCTCATCTGAATAAACCTGCATTGCCATATTGTAAGAGTTCCAATATAGTCATTTTCTATTAATACACCTTGTTTTATCTAATTGGATAAAACAAAAACTGAAGTTTTTTCAAATTATGAATTAGGTACCGATCGATTCTGGTGGAGAAAATCATGACAAAGGTCTATGACCAAAACCTGAATGACATTGCAATTTCATAAGAAGTTTGAATGTATGAAATCTATTGTGGTTGGGACTTTTATGTTAGAATCATAGATGAATCGAAAAGCTAATACCTTTGAACCAACTGGTGACATCTAGCACCGTCAGAAGAAAGCGAATTGTTTTCGTCGAAAGCGATTTCATCTATCCATCAGGCTCTTTTGTTAGGAGTAAACTCACATATTGTGATGTTGTATGGAATCCCTGTCGCAGAAAAAGATATTGCATTGAGAGAGTGCAGAAAAAAATTTTAATATTCGAATTTATTATTTCCACCTATGTTAGTACTGTCAATCATGTGTATCTTGCTTTCTCCTTCATATTTGTACTTTTGATTTCTGGGATAAGTTAAGTTCATTGTGAATAGTAACACACACGCATTCTTTTTAGAAAATCGTTTGTTACAATATATTTTTTCGATATTTGTATCATGGGAAAATGAATTCCTTAATATTATTCTATATTCTTTTCCTCTTGAATAAGTTTGAGTTCGCTTCGTTTAGAAAAGTTCCTGAGATGAGTTACTTGATGTTTCTTCATGAAATGCTGCACAATCAGGTAGATTCAATGGTCCTGCTCTCGTCACTACAATTCGATATTCCTTGTTTCACTTCTAGATCACACACAACATTTCATATTGAAGTATCTTATTCCTATCATCACTTTTTCTGTCCACTCACAACAACAACAATGTGCGCGTTGAGGATCTATATTTTTTTTTTCATCTGACTGCATGTTTCCTTTTTTTTTGTCTGCTTGATGTATTCTTTTTAATTTTTTTGTATTATTGTATGAACCTCTAAATGAGCCTCGGTCTTTTAGATGTTTTTCTGAATGAAAAAATAAGATAAATTTCCATTTCTGCAGTTCGCATGCTGAAAAGCACTGTTTACATGTTCTTTCACTCTTTGAGATTTCAGCAGTGGCCCAAATCAGGGTCCTCATGAAACATTCTCCGACCTATGGGGACTCCCAATTCTCTGCGATTGTGAAGATGAGTTATTTGAGAGGAAGAAATTAATGAAGAAAAAAATTCCACTATTGAAATCCCAAAGTGTGGGAGAGCATGTAAGCAGTGCTTTTAAGCATGCGAACTGAAAGGAAAGATCTTATGCAAAAAGCAGCCACTATAAAGTTTGGAGGTGAAAATTGCTGATGAATTCAATTTTTCGAGACTTTATTTCCCAAAAAGGTCTTCGAAGGTTATTGGGAATCTCATTCTGTTTTGATCTGTGCCATCTCTGGCAATTCTTTGTTTGCCTACTCAAAGGTATTGGCGAGATGAACATAATGTTAACAGGTGGATATCTTTTTAGACATCACATTGTTTTCCTTGAGAGGTTTATTCAGTTTGTGAAGAAGGAACTCTTTTGACGCTGCTCGATGTCGCCATTTGCATTAGGTTACCCAGAACACGCTTTTACTATATTTAGTTCAAGGGAAGGATATTTAACAGGATATTTTCTCTGAGAGAAATAGGATACTATCAGGCCGAAATTGGTCTTTTTATTCCTCAGTGATTACATTTAATTCATCTCCTCAGTCCGTCTGTTAAAGGTTCTGCTAGCCTAAAATTTGGAGATGATATTCATTTCGATGTAAAATTTTTTCAATCTTTCGTGTTTCAGAAATTTATTAGACATGTTCTTTGTGAAGGCGAAGAAATTTCTGTTTCCCATTTTTTCTTTATCATGAAATTCAGGAAATAAACGCATAAATTTTTAAATAACAGAGATTAAATGTGATCAAAACGCTTCGGAAATATTTTATTGTATGCATGAAAAAGCTACCAAAAAAACTTGATAAAACTTCAGTTTGTGACATCCCAAGAAATCCTGATAACAGAGGACATTAATTGTTCTATTAAATTTCCATTTGGAACATCGCAGTGAATGTCCAATGTCTAGAAATCTCTCATTTCTAACATCTCTGAAATGATTTTGTGCTCCATGGGAGCCATTCTCTTCTCTCAGTGACAACATCTTATGTCATTGTTAAACTCCGACTCATGGAGATTCTGCGAGCCTATAAATCGGAGATGGTATCAATTCGATTATTATTATTTTATATATGTATATTATTTCTTCAATTTATCTATGTTTAAAAAATGTTTTCGCTTTGGTCTCCGTAAAGACAAAGTTTTTCTTCAGTTTCTTCTTTCATGTCAAGAAACTTTGAGGTATTAATTTATTACATGTTAAGAATAGATAGAACTCTTCAACTTTCAGATACGTTAGTTTTCATTGAAGCTGAAAGTAGAAAGAGAATGCGTTGAGGAAAATGAAATTGGTGCATTTAAAAATGCAGCTCAGAAGAGGGGGAAAAAGAAGAGTCACAAGTAGTCGAAACAAAAATTGTCATATAGGTTATTTTAACGAAATTAATTCCTCGCTCAACACTTGGTGAAACATCTTTGGTCAATTGAAAAATAAAAACACAAGACTACGTTCACAATATTTTAATAAATTAAACATCTAACAAGTCGACATGTTTCGGGTTTTATCCCATTCTCAAGACTGAAAAGTAAACGCATAAGTTAAAGAAATAAACATCAAACAACAGATGTTTAAACCGGAGATAAGCGGAAATCTAATTGATCGTTCACAATTGGTTGATTATATTTTGAAGCAGAAGATATTTCCAAATTTTCTAAAAGATCTAAACGTCTGCTTTTTTTCCCTTCATGCAATATTCTTGTTTTATTAAAATATATGAAATGGTTACAAGTGATACAATGATCAGAAAAACCAGTCAATTTGTTTTGAAGAATTGACTTTCTATGTTCATCAACCCTTATCTTAAGAGAACGGCCAGTCTGACCTATGTAAAAAGCTGGGCATTCGTCACAAAAATTTTTATAGACACCATTTTTTTCAAAAGTTGTTAAAATATCGTTTCCATTACAAAACATTGGTTTTAAGTTTTTCTTGTTGGTACATACAATGTCAATGTTATTCTTAATCTACTACAAATATTGTCGCTTATTTATGGGATATAGTTTATATAAGCAAATTTATCAATACAGTTATTAATTTGGGTGGGGTATTTTAAGTCCTCTCAGTATTCAGATATTATAGTAAGACATTTCTCAAGATCAGGAGTCAGCATAATAACTATTTCTCTTATAAATATTCATGGAACTGGCAATGAAATTACAATCATCACACAGCAAATATCCATCGTGTTTTCATTTGAAGTTTCCTATAAATTGATTCTATAGGTCTTCTTGTACGACCCCCATACAGGAGCAGATTGTATCGCTTTCCGGACGAACAGTGAAGGTCGGAAAATCCCGGGATGAAAAATAGCGAAGTAATCGCAGCGACCGTAAAGAATCATGAGGAATTCGTGAGAAACGGTCGTAGATTATGTAGGTAGCATGGACCATTTATAAAAATATACGGGAAGGAGAAAGGGAAACAGTACAGGCCCTAGAACAAAACGAGAAGGCAGCTTTATGATTCCTGGGTCGGGATTTATGAGCGAGATCTCGCGAAAATCCTCTGGGATCATCTGCTGCTTCGGAGCAACAATGCCTCCATCAGGGGGATAAATAATTATCGAAATAGTGCAGACGAAATTGCAACTTGGCCGAGAGTGGTAGAGACTCAGGAAGAGTTGAATAGGGATGAAAATTAAACAGAAAGTTTCATTATTTCAACATTCCTATTTCTGCATCTGTATTCGATGAGAACGCTACAAAAGCATTCGATTCAACGTTGAGAATTTATATACATTTTTTTTAACAAGAGATGCGAAAGTGATCTTACCTCAAAAACAGATCACAAAGTCATAAAGAGTAGTACTGTACATAAGACGTCTTTACATTGAAGGAATGGGATACTTATTGGTCAAGGGGGAGAAATGGGTCCTCTGTTATTTCTCATCGAACAATAAAAATTTATTGATGCCTAAAAAACATAGAACTGGGTACTCCTACGAACACTCCAAATGTGTAGTGATAGAATAGGAGATTTGTTAAAGAACAATAAGCTCATTCTAAATGCAGATAAAACCAAGGCCGTCTTCAAAAAAAGCAAATCGAACCTTATAAAAAAAGTTCGTTGGTTCGTTACATCCATGCTCTACAATATTGTCAACTATTGCGGTAATGTGGACAAATTATGCTGTATTCTAAATTTTTACTTACAATTTTGCCGAAGTTTCGGGGACACTTTCATTTTTCTCAAGGCTACAAAGACAATCTTACATTAGGATTTTTCTGTTATTGAACAATGAATATGTGCTCACCTCGTTGATTTTTCAAATCAAGATCATAAGTCCGGAGAAGCATATGAGTTTTTACAAACAATTTTTTTCTTTTTTAGTCGAGATCTTTTACAATTTGCACAATTATCTGGATAAGTTAAATTTTTAAAATACGATGTAATATATAATTGTGTGAATATCTGTTCTACGGTTCATAGAAAAGTTTACATTCATCTTCTTCCAGTATGTGTTAACCTCGCAATCTTAGACATAGAAACATTACAATTAAACTACAATTTTTCAAAACAGTAACATTGAAAAATACTGAAAAAGGATACATTAAAAGTCAATCGTCACGACATTCATGTTTTTTTTTTACTTCTGTAGGGATCCCGTCAGACTATTAGGTATACGTTATACTTAGGTGGTTTGTGTCTTCTCTGAAGTTGACCGTGTTTTCTGCCTTAATGTGTATCATCTCGCTTATAATCCTCCTGTTATGGTGTTGTTCCATGTCTAATATTGTAACTTCCTCAAAGTTCACTGTTTGTTTTTTCGTCAGTGTGTGGACAGTAAGGGCTGTGTTGTGTGTACTTTTTGGTTTTCTCTTGTCATATTTATGTTGTTCGATTCTTTCTTGAAGTACCTGTTTTGTTAGTCCAACATAACATTTATAACATTTATTGCAGTCATTGCAAGAGATTTTGTACACTAGCTCAGATTGTTAAGGATAGGTGTTTGGTCTTCAAGTTGTGTGAAATTTTTTTTCTTATTAGTTGTGGTGTTGTAAGTTCTGTGCTTTCATAAATTTTCTTTTTGATAGTTACTTTTCTTCTAATTTTCTTGAGCAAGTGTAATTCTCAAAGATGACAAATTTTTACACATGTATTTATATGGTTGCGATATGTGAAATAAAGGAGAAAGTTGATAAGTTAGTTAGTTGTTGATTTGATCCACGTCGTAAGTTTTGAAAAATAAACGCACGAAAACGTTCACGATTAGATTCCATCTCTTGGCATAGATAAATCTTTTAATTCACTGTTAACAACACGAACGTTAATTAATTACAAAAGTGGTTCAAGTTTTGCCCAGTTAATAATCTCCACTATCAGAATTCCAAAAATTTTGTAGTTATAGGTACCACCCCGCAGCAGCTATGGAATGAGTGAATTAAAAATAATAAGCTTTATTAATCAACTTGCTGACTGAAAGAACATAGCTTATACCAAATTTCGCGAAAACGAGACTAAGTTTGTTTTATCTCATCTTTCCGTGAAAATATGACTCTCCAGTCTATCAACAATTTGAATGACCGATGAAACTGTTCTTCTTCTCATCCCGTATATTTAAGTCTTGATTCGTAGGACTAATATGCTTTTACCAAGATTGGAAGGAATGAATGCGAAGTTTCAATCATCTCGGAGTGAAAAACGTAATAGGCGGTGATGGAAAACCTGGATGAAAGACAAAGGATTGGAACATTCCATCATCTGAAGATGAGTTCTGGTATGTTTCAATGAAAATGAGCTCCGGAAAATGAGGAGAAATCCCCACAGCTTGATCTACAAATTGCATTCAGGGTTAGTTCATTGCAATATGTATGTGTTACATTTCAGGTAGCAATAACGGTATCTTCAACGTCATAAAATCAACACTACATAAATATACATTTAGGTAAGTTGTTTCCATGAAATTCAAGAAATCCAAAAAGTATAATCTCCGAGTACCCATATCCTATATTTTTTCTCTGAATCTGCAAGTGTACCAGGACAATTTATGATTGTTCATTGAATAAAAGCTTTTCAATGTAGTTTGCACTTCCTTCGTTGACTGTTCCATTCACAGGGTGATTTTCTTCATCTCTTATATCAGAAAAATAGAATCCAGTCCTGGAAATTCATTACCAGTTTCCTCATCTGCATAGAAATCAGTATGGTCATTCTACTTACAAAATTTCGTGGATTTGTGATCATTCGTTTGCCAAATGTGTTATTCTGAAACTATGACTCAAAACTGAATATAACTTTGTATAATTCAAACGAATTACTTTTCATAAGGGTTTTTTTTTTGGAACCTTCAGTTGAAGTATGTACAGGGTATCCCAAATTGTTCCTGAAAACTTAATTTGGGTTTTCTTTCCCAGTCTCTGAAACAAGAAACAATTTTTTTTTAATAAAAGAAGAAAGGCCCCTGCGTAAAAATTTGAGCACTAATTTGTCAGGGGCCAAAACTTTACAAGAAGAAATTGTTGCCTAGCAATGAACAATTAAAAAATTTTTCTAATTGTTTCTTGTTTCAGAGACTGGGAGAGAAAACCCAAATTAAGTTTTCAGAAATATGCAAAGACCTCTCAGACAATATTCCAATAAATATCCCAAATTGCTTGATTTTGACTCTTTTAGGACTAGATAGGTAAAAACTTCGAAGAGTTTCCTGGGCTCAATTTTCATGAAAACACCATTAGTGAAAACCGTTTCACGATGCCATAACATTTTTTTATTCACGAAAATATCTGAAAACGATTAAAACTTTCTAGTAACACCTTTTCATCTAATATCATAAAAAAAATTTTAAGATAAAAATTTTTTGAAATAATTACTCATTCCCAGGGAAAAAGTGCTTGTTGAAAGTTTAATTTTTTTCAGATATTTTCAAAATTTTGTTATATCAAAACAAATGAAGATATCGTGAAACGATTTTCACAAGTGGTGTTTTCACGAAAATAGAGCCCAGGACTCTCTCAACGTTTTTACCTATATAGTTTAGAAATACCAGAAACAGCCAAAATCAAGCAATTTTGGATACCCTGTAAATTTCAACAGGATTCACCCTGTATATCTCATCAGTTCCATCAATCAGTTCCAATTGGGTCTGTATTGCTTATACCAATAATATTGTATTGACCTTAAGTAGAGAACAAATCCATATTATGGTTTGATAAAATCATCGCACTTATCGGAATTGAGAGTACAGATATAATAATAATAATAATAAATTTCTTTATTTCAAAATATGTACAACATAGAGTGAAACAGTGTCAGAAGAATGTACACTTATAAACTACCAAACCTAAAATTAAAGTACTCTGACAATGAGTATGGTTCTAAACTAATTAGCATCTCCTTAACTTTTTTCTTGAATAATCTAAAATTATTAATTACCCTAAAACTATTCGGAAAATGATTATAAATCCTTATACAATTATAAGAAGGATGTCTCTCACTCAAGCTCAGTCTATGCTTTGGATAGTGTAAGTCCAGAGTTCTTGTCTGGTAATTATGAGCAGTTGTGTGCTGTATCATTTCATCTTTGTTTTTGAAAAAAATATCAAGCATTCGAATAGGTAAATACCATATACTGTTAAAATTCTATTCCCCCTAAATATTCCCCTACATGTCTCTAAAAATTTCAACCTGAACATTACTCTTACAATTCTTTTTTGTACAATAAATATGTCATTTACTCTTACACTAGTTCCCCAGAATATAATGCCATACCTTAAAAGTGACTCGAAATTTGCAAAATAGACCACTTTCATGCAAGGCTCACTTAAATAGTCACGAAGAGCTCTGATCCCATAACCTACTTTACTCAATTTTGTTGACAGATATTCTATATGGGCTGTCCATTTCAAGACTCTATCTATGTAGATACCCAAAAATTTGGTGGAATCTTCCAGTTCTATACTATTTTCACCAATCTCAATAACGTCTTTATTGATTCCCGTTCTAGAACTGAATAGTACTGCAGCTGTTTTTTCCTTATTTAAAATGAGTTTGTTATTGTTGAACCATAATTCAATTTTCCTGAAACAATCACGTGCAGCAATTTCTAGATGTTGTAGGTCCTTAGATTGTATTATAATGTTTATATCATCCGCAAAACCAGGTATGAACTCTGAGATTGAAGTATACAAATCATTTATAAAAATTAAAAAGAGAATAGGTCCCAGAATGCTGCCCTGTCGAACACCAAATTTTGATTCTAATGTATCAGATTTAATTTGCTTTCCATTCTTTATTACACTAACTCTTTGTTGACGTTCGGTTAGATATGAACGAAACCATTTTCCTGCTGTATTCTTTATACCTAATCGGTCTAATTTTGTTAATAAAAGTTCCCTAACTAAACAATCATAAGCACTTGACTGATCCAAAAACAACCCTAGAGCCAGTTCATGTCCCTCAAGTAACCTAATAATTTCTTCAGTGAATTGGTATATAGCAGACTGTGTAGATTTTCCCTTAAGATAGCCATGTTGAGAGCTACTTATGATATTACAATCTTCGATAAATTTCAATAGTCTTTTAGACATGGCTTGTTCAAAAATTTTAGAAAAGGATGACAGCAAGCTAATTGGTCTATAATTTTCCATAAATGTTGCTTCTTCTTTTTTATAAATAGGCCTAATAAGTGACATTTTCAACTGTTTTGGAAATATTCCGTACTGAAAGGAGTTGTTCACCATATAAGAGAGAATATTTTTGATCTCATTCACACAATTCTTAATTACACTGGGGGGTACACCATCCTCTCCGCTTGTGAATTTATTTTTCAGTTTATTTATATAAATGCAACAAACGAAAGCTTCTTCCAGATATAATCAAATTATTTTAGTTTGATAAATTTCGGTTTTTTATAACAAATATGAAATGTTTGTATCAACATTTCAGTCGGGTTTTAACCTGGCGTAACGTTCAATCATGAGTATAAGTTGGTAATTAGAACATATATTTATCAGAAAGATATACTTCGAACCTGTCGCTGACCCAACGCCCATAGAAACTATAATAATATTGGGATCAAGCTTATGATAGAAAAATAACAAAAAATAGATCAGACCACATCGTTTCACTGAAAGAAGAAAATAGATATACTTGTGACGTGGCCACCTACTAGATAAACACGCAGAAAAAATATACAAATACTGAGATCTTGAAAAATGAATACACCTAACAGGTAACAGGTGGCACCGAGGTGGTTCTAGAAAAACCACATTCTATGGGCTTTCACTGACTTCTTCACCAAGATACAGGATGTTCTATGAATTATTCTTGTTTCTTCCTGAGGCAATATCAGACGAACCACCCAATATATTTTCGTCATATTTGGCATGTTTCGAAGCTCGAATGTATCGAATGAAAAATACAGGTCTGGGTCAAAAGAAATTGGAAATTGTTTGAATCATCGAAACAACGAAATATTGAAAATGTATTTCAATATTTTGGAAAACCACGAAAAACTGAACTGTGTTTCAAAATTTCACTCAGACAGTTTCACTACAAACATTTTTAACGTGAAAGTGACAATTTTAAGAACTTGGGTTCTTGAAAGTTTTTCAAAGTGACTTTTAATAATGAGTTATTAAATGAATTGGTTGAGGCTTTCGCGGCCATCGTTCAATGTGACATGTTCTTTCGAGCATTTAGGCCGTCGTCGTAGATTAGTTCTCGACGTTTCGCCAGTTCGAGAGGCAGGCAGTTCAGTCCAGTGAGAACATCTCCTGAAATATAACTCCACACTCAGGCAGTTCAGTCCAGTGAGAACATCTCCTGAAATATAACTCCTGAAGATGCCAGACACTCGAACTGGCGAAACGTCGAGAACTAATCTACGACGACGGCCTAAATGCTCGGAAGAACATGTCACATTGAGTTATTAAAATTATCGAATTTCATTAATTTCAACATAATTTATTTTTTACCTATTTCATTAATTTTTTTATAGCTACAGAGCATCTTATTTTGATTTCTCAAGTTACTTTCCCTTCCCGTTTCTTCATATGAAAAAATAGATGACTTCTCCATTCAATATATTCTTGACAAATGTTTTCAACTACCTTTTTACATACCATGTTTCAAGACAATAATAAGAGGAAATTAATGAACATCATGAAATATTTCACATACATAATGATAATTATAATAATAATAATAAAAAGATAATAAAAGATTTGTGAAAGAAATAATATTAATCATTTATTTTCGGGTTAAATAATACAATATTTCATTATAAGAGTGAAAATAAAAAACATACATTATTCCTTCATTGCAATGAGCAATGAATAAAAAGTTTTAAGAATGTAGATAGTGCGCTTATTGGCCTCCATACCCATACGTTGAGATTCCAATTACAGTAGGCGCTCGATAATCCTTCATCAGTTTTTTTCCCGTCATGCCGGATTATCGGAAAAGAAAGCTAACTTCATATGATTTTCGCCACTATCCAACTTTCGCAAAATTTGACAGCTATTTTGTCAAGGGACGCTGTGAAAGAAGAGAAAACAAATACGTGACAACACTGTCGAGGTTAGGTCCGGACTACCGAGCGGGAGAAACTATACTCGAACCGCTCGGTAGTCCAGCGTTCAGCTGTATAAAATGCCGGATTGGCGAGAGCCGGATTATCGAGCGCCTACTGTACTTCGTTTGAGTAATGCTTAAAATTGAAAAGGTTCGATTTCATTGAAGAAATGACCGTGATTTGAAAATTCCAGTATCGAAACTGTGCACACACAAACTTTTAAATTGTCATTTATTATTTTCAACTAAATACGTTCCTCCGGACCATTCACTACCTATAATCATCCCCCCCAGATATTCCAGGTCAACTAGCCAATACGCCAAATCCCTCCCAGGAATTCCACTCACGACTTGATTACTTTCCATATCGACCTTCCCAGTTATAATGATCCCTTTCGCCCCTCGCACGACAGAGACACCATCCGAAGTAAGCATGGGGTCATCCTGAAGCACCAACCGCCTGACCATAGTTCTGTGTCGCGCCGTCTTTCAACCCCCCACGCCCCCTACCCGGCCGTGGACGAATTATGGCTCTTGTCACGGCCGTTCATTTGTAGATGGAGTTTTTATTCCCACAGGAAAATCCTCAATCAGGAGTCGAGAAAATTGCTTATCTCTGCTCCGTACGCGGGCGGCAACACGGCTTCTGCGAAATAACGGGAGACAATGAGCCGGAAGGTCGTTGGTGCGGAGTGATTATTGGAAGGGAGATAGAGATGGGTGCTGGAGTGTTAATGACGAGTTTTCTATGCCCGCTTGTGGACTTCCTATTACGGAAAGTGACATTGAGGAATATCTCTGCACTTTTCGGGTAGTAAAGTAGCTAAGTAATTTTTTGTATATAAAAAATCACATTGTTATAGAGAGCTATCAAAAGAAAAGCAAAAGTAATAAGTATATATATTCTTTTGATTAAGAGAGCTAAAATACTACAATACATATTGAAACAAAAAAGAACCGAGCTGGAGTTAGTGCAACACAGGAAAACCATACAGGTCTGTAGAATGATAAAATGAGGAAAGGGAAAAAACTCCAGAGAAAAAAAATTTACTAAAAATATCATATCAGAGGATCTTGGAGGACATCTACGTGATCAGAAGAACATCTTCATGTAGTTCTTCTATGGGCAGCAGAGAAAAACAGACTCTTCACCAATCTACCCGAAAATCTAGTTATGAAATGAAAAAAGACAAAAGCAGAAAAAACTAGCTATTTATAATCAATTAAATGGTTTTTGTATTAACCACCCATTGCAGAAATTCTTTCTTCTTCAATTAGTTATGACAGAAATGTCACAATGTTTGAATGCAAGAACCAAATCAATTTCCCATTTTTCAATTGCTACACATGAGAAAATTTATAACACAACAAGCTAAACCGTAATTTGGACTAAGTGAAAAATCAATGAGAACATAACTTTCATTTGTCCTCCTTCACGAAGAAGTTTCTCTGTTGTCATGTCGGTTTCTTAGAAGATCTTAACACCATGTTCAGTGGCTAATTTCAGAACGTAATCACTCTTCTCCTTTGAATTCCTCCAATATTCAAATTTGAATTGCTCTCTGATCGTGAGGGTTCTTTTGAAGCAGGTACGACCATCCTAGTGATGATTTTTCGGAACCTCAGATGTTTGATGACCGCTACCAGGCCCGGATCTAGGGTGGGGCAAGCGGGACGCATGCCCCGGGCGCCAGCTGAAGGGGGCGCCAAAATGAACCAGAACTTGAAAATTTTTATTTTTGATTTTTTCGGAAAAAATGCTAGAATCGAAACATTAGAATGGAAACATAATGAACAACCACTATACCAAAAATCTTTGAAATCAATGATGGATCGATTAACTGCATATTATTCAGTGAATTCAGTCATCTACGAATGACCGTCACACTTGGGAGAAATAGGTTAAAAGATCGGATATGTCTAAAATGTGTCGCAACGCAAGCATAGAGCCAGAAATTTCTTTGCCTGGGGAATGACCGACTCATCCCCATCACATCTGGAACTAAGGGCGTCGGCAATAATTGAGATTTTATTCGAATGATAAGTGGAAAGTGACGATAACTCTTTGTATGTCTTTCTGGTTATTTGTGTGAACGTGTAATCAGCGTCACAAAATTTATTATTAAGTTTTTCTGAACTTTTTTCAGGATTTTATTGCAGAGAGTGCTTTAATTTTAAAAATGGAAAAATTTTAGAAGTTTGAAATAGTATATTCTAAAACAAGTTGCAGAATGAGCTCCTATTCCACCACGAATGCGAAATTCGAAAACGGGCGACAAAGGAGCGAGTTTTCGAAAGCATGAGTGTTGGAATTGCCTTCTGCAACGAGTATTAGACGGTATTTTCTCTATTTCAGTCAATTTTTGTGAAATACTCTCGAAATTCAGATGAAAATTCAGATTAGTGACTTTTGTATTGTATCTTGGCAGTTGGTGTGACATACGAAATTTGACAGATCACGGAATTTGAATCGATTTGACTCGAAACTTGATTCGATCGGAGGTCAGTACTGACAACCATAAAACGAAAAATATAACTGAAAACAATGCTGTAATGAGTTTCATTACAGCACTACTTTCAGTACTGTAATGAACTCATTACGATACTGAGATAGAGAATAGTATATTCTAAAACAAGTTGCAGAATGAGCTCCTATTCCAACACGAATGCGAAGTTCGAAAACGAGCGACGAAGGAGCGAGTTTTCGAAAGCATGAGTGTTGGAATTGCCTTCTGCAACGAGTATTAGACGGTATTTTCTCTATTTCAGTCCATTTTTGTGAAAACCTCTCGAAATTCAAATGAAAATTCAGATTAGTGACTTTTGTTTTGTATCTTGACAGTTGGTGTGACATACGAAATTTGACAGATCACGGAATTTGAATTGATTTGATTCGAAATTTGATTCGATCGGAGGTCAGTACTGACAATCATAAAACGAAAAATATAACTGAAAACAATGCTGTAATGAATTTCATTACAGCACTACTTTTAGTACTGTAATGAACTCATTACGATACTGAAATAGAGAAAAACAATTACCGCTGGAATTAGCGTTATCCAAGGCGAAACTACCACGTGAAGGTTGGGCGTTCGGATTTTTGCTTCTTTGTTTCTATGTGTGTGTGTTTTTATTTAAGAATTTATGTTTAAAAAAAAACTATTTAATAATGTATTCACGAAAAGTAGGTATACGAACGCAATCTCCGAAAAGCGAGTGAAAAAAGACGAAATTCAGTTAGGGGTAGTAACTCTGTGCAAAGTTTAATGGACGAGAGATCAGTACAAAAAATTAATGCATTGAAAATGATTGGGCGTTAGTTTTTTAATTTTCTAAGGTTTTTCCGAAAAAAAAATGAAAAATGAAAAAATTAAATATTTATTTTTTGAAATCACGGAAAAACTTTTTTTTCTAATTTTTTAAAAGTATTAAGCTTTTCAGAGCAACTAACGTGATATTTCAATTATTTCAAAAACTCATTCGATTGGAACAAAAAACGGCTGGCGGCTAGCTTGATTGATTTGGCTTTTGGTTGGGTTTATGTGATCATATTGAACTATAAAAGGCACACTAAACCTTATTGATTTTCTCAATATGTTTGATCCAGCGCTTGATTTTCCAAAACACAAAAAGCCCTCTTATTGTTGCTTTTTCAAATCCATGTGACAAGAAGAAAACATTTTTTTTTCGAAAAAGCAATCAATAGCCTTGGAAAACATTCA
This sequence comes from Hippodamia convergens, assembly GCA_038502775.1. NCBI lineage: Eukaryota > Metazoa > Arthropoda > Insecta > Coleoptera > Coccinellidae > Hippodamia > Hippodamia convergens. The sequence goes on from CM076607.1 coordinate 103,618,523, forward strand.
GGTTCTCGAAACCAACCGTTAACTTTTTGTGTGATTGATTATTGGTTGCTGAGATATCCGTAGTCAAAGACAAAAGAATTCTTTTGCATTTGAGGGTCGATATATCCATGATAAGTGAACTCATCGAGATCAAAATATGGAAATTAAAGCTCAATGAACGAAGTGTCCGAACATTATAGCGGTTAAGCAAAAAAAAATTTTTCCAAGCCCGTGAACTAAGAAACGAAACTTGAAAAATTTTATTCTTGTTGGTTTTTCTAATATTACTCAAAAACTACTGACGCTCCAGAATTTTGAATTAATAATCCAGAAACAAGAAACCCGGTGCTACTTTTTACTTTTTCGTTTTTTCTTGTCCGACCATTTCTCTCGAAGTTATGGCCTATTGAAAATTGCTCAAGAAATTTCCATTTAATTTGATCCCTTAATGCATTTCAGTATTGTAGACATACATTTTTAGAGGTTTCAATTCTCATATCCAATCCTAAAAGGGGGGGGAAGGTGGCACCATCATGAATTTTTGCCCCGGTCAGAAAAAATCGTAGATCCGGGCCTGGCCGCTACAGGACCCTAATGAAAGGAAATCATCTCCCATAGATAAACATCTTATAACACAAGAAAACAGAATATTTTTCAGGACCAAAAATTACGACATATATAAGTAATTACTGAGTTATGTTAAAATAATTATGGATTTTATAGTTTTGATGATTCGTTATTCTAAGTCACTTCAAACTACTCTTTGCAATTAAAGTTCCCAAAATCTTCACAATTGCGTTAAAAATTTGTGCAGTAAAACTGTCTGCGCGAAAATTTTAAACACACACCTCAGTGAAGTTTTTCGTGGTCTTCTCAAATATTGAAAGAGATTTTCAAAATTTCAATATACAAATAGAGGGTGTTTCAAACGATTCTTAATATTCTGTTGACCTGGACCTGGATTTTCCTTGAGGTTATTGAATTTGAGTTTCAAATAAGAAACACGTTTGCCAAATATGGAGAAAATCACCGGGTGGTTCGCTTCAGGGAGAAACGAGCAAAATTAATTTCTTCGCATGAGAATATGTTTGAATTGCATTGTTGAAAATTGAGCGTTGCACCCCTCTGACCTCATCCGCAGCTGCGCCTGTGGTTACGTAGCAGCGCCACATCCACTCCAGCAAGTACATCTCTATGGTCAGCTGATTGACTGCGTCAAATTTACCTTCCTCTTTGTATTAATCAGCAGACAGATTAACTCATGTTCATTAATTGAATCAATTAATCGTTCTCTTTGGTAATCCAGCTCTGCCTGTGAATAGACCTCCTCTCGTGCTAATCTTGTAAAATAGAAAAAGTTACCCCGCTAAATAACTGCTCATCTCGTTCTTTTCTTGGAGTAACTGATCATCATAAGGTAGGTGAATTCTCTATGCTTTTTATAAAGTTTGAAAATTTGTCCACTTTTCAGATCATGAAAATCTATGAAAATAATGGTAATCTTCTCTCGCTCTATTCGAAGAAAATCTCTATTGCCTCAAACTAAAGTATTTGAATCCTCTAAGATATATATTTTGTTTATTTTTGCAGTTCTCATAGATTTTCCAGATCTCTCTGGACTCCTCACATGGAAATGATTATCTGCTCCAAGAATGAACATTTTCATTTTTCTCTGTGGTAATAATTACTGATTTATTATATTCTCATGTGCTTCTCATTCTCTTAATCAGTTCATATCATTTCTCAACTATTCACTTCTCATAACACTTGCTAATTATTGTTCTTGAGTTTCAGATGAATGGATATCCTCAAACGCAAAGGTGAATCATGGAATCAGTCTTATCTCTCAATAAAACCAAGTGAAATTCTCTGAAGTATTTAAACGATCAAGTAGTTTAGACATTGAACTTGATTGACAGCTTCGAGCGGTCTCCTCTAATATTGGTGAAATAATTCAATTGGTATGATCTCCTAATTATAAATAAGAAATTCTCAAGTTCATTCATCTGAACCACCTAGCAAGTAAGATCTCAACTGTAAATGTCGTCCCAGTTGATTAGTTAGCCTTCTCTTATAGACCAACGTTATAGATTATAAATATTGATTTCACGATCAAGATATTCTCACATTGTAATAATCTCAATGAAGAACAGACTCAGACTCCTAAGTTTTCAATACACGTATCTCCTCTAAGGCCTGATCTCACTTTTATTACAACTCAGCCTAATCTAATGATTCAATATTCAACCTTCTGTTCTTCTGATGGAATACCGCAATCAATTTGGATTGCTTTGTCACTGTAAACGTTGAGTTTAATTTTGAATTAATGGAACTATATCAAATCAAAGTCTGACTTCATCTAACCTCTCATTTTGAACTTCTCTAGATTACTTCTGTTTTTAGTTGAATAATGTCACTCTGAGTTTATAGATGACTACAATATTTGTATTTTTACTGTATTAACTTCATGGCGGGTGACTTATTCATTTTATGATCGTGAATGATGTCAATAAATGTTTTTACACTACCGTCTCCAACTCAATTATCTGGATACAGTCCTAAACAGTAATTTTACAAAATCAGAACAACCCTATTTTGAACATCCATACACGTCATGTTTCTGCAGGTTACTTGAAATATATTCAAGAAGTTGAATTTTCACGATTTCCCAGAAAAAATACCTAATTTTGTGAATGCAAATGGTGGTTCAGCAGCCAATATTGCCGATAATATACACACTCGATCAGAATTATCAACTACCCTTCTTGTCCGTCGATTTTATTTTTGTCGTTTGGAGACACGCAGAGATAAACAATTGGAAGCTTTTTTATTCTAAACAAAAGGCATAAAAATATTCAATTCACTATGAAAATTGAGAAAGATAGTGTTCGATACGCTTTTTTGACTTCTCAGAAACAATAATGCCTAATAGAATACTATAGGACAAAATCAGGTTTATAAAAAACCAACCCACATAGACAGATATTTATACAAAGAGTCTAGGTAATCATCACCCACAAGATAAATGAGTAAATGCAAGCCAGAATTTCCAATTGAAGAATTTGAACATATACGGCATGCAATAAGCGCCATTTAATATAATGCCAAAAAAGTTCAGAGGAGAATAAAACCAGAAATTTCCTAACGTGATGATAACACATCGAAACTTACCCTCAACGAGAAAGCTATTTTACCAAACATCCCTGAGGTCACACAAAGAGTTCGTAGAATACTAAATAGACGAAACATCGAAACCATAATTCCACACGAAAACTTGTCTAACTGATGAGAACTACCAAGGACAAAATCGTCTCACTTTTGAAAGCCGGTATTCACAGGATAGCTTGCGACGCGCAATATAAATAAGATAATCTATCCGTATAATCTTGATAATAGTGCCTTGTCTAGGGTAGATAACATAAAGATCAGGGGGTAGTTTTCGATTCGTAGCTTCGTTTTGACCGTCATATGGATCAACTCGCCAACTCCTGTTATTAAATTTTGGTCTTTATAACAAGAAAGACCAAACAGTTCATGAATTTGAAAACTTTCACCATTTTATATAACTTCTATGTATACAGTAAACTCAACTTTGCGTCAGTAGTTTTTAGTCCAAAATACTCAGTATATATCACCAGGCTTGAGAGAATTCAAAACAGATTCTTAAAATTTATATCCTCCAAATTGATCTTTCGATTGACACCTAGAAATCCCGAAAACTACATTCTTCCTTTGACTAAGTTTGGTTTCATTTCCCTCGAAAATAGAAATCAGTGATGTCCTGTTCATGTATAAACTTCTCTTCTCTGTAACTTTCCATGTCCCGAGCCGTTATCTCAGAGATGGTAATTCATTCCCTTTCGCAATACCAACAGTGCGATGAATTCGCCTTTTAGCAGGATGATGCTCAAAAACAGTATTAAGATCTCTTTTCGATGAAACAGTTTTTTTATTGATTTACCATATTTTATTTTCTCAAGTTTTTTTTTGTTTACTATATTTTGTTTGATTTCTTAATTCTATTTACTGTCCTACTTCTACACCTCTAATTGTTGACACACTTTGTATTTTTAAATAGTGGATACTGTGTTGGGTGGTATCACCTGTTTGAATTCCGAATTGTCTAAATAAATGAATAGACTGTTCACATTGGTACCTACTACGAAACAAATAATCAATACGATAATTAAGAAGAAGGATGCTGTCGACTCAACCGCACTAGCGGAAAATGCTGTGACGGATGGACACAATATAGTTATTTCAAAGGCAGAGGTCATTTTAAACGTCAATAGTTAAAATCCTAGGATTAACATGGAAGCCCTTGAGATTTATAAACATAACAACGTTATGAACAGATAAGATGGAACACCCTTGGTACAAGACGCGTGATTGCCAATCTTGGACAGGAACCCAGGAAGCCGAAATGGGAGCGATGGGCCAATCGTCATCAAACACGTTAAAACAAAGTCCTTCTACCTCCATTAGCGGAGCCGAAAATAACGGCTCAATAACGAGCAACTCAATGATCGAGTTACTATGTCACGTTGAGGAAAAAGTTCATTTGACTCGATGAAGCCTAATTTGCCTGAAAATAATTATTTCTCAAGGAATGGTTTCAATGAAACTTTATTCGGCCTGAATAAGCGATTTTGTTGACCTTTTTGTTTCAGATTAAATATATCTTTATTTTTCTAGAACATATCCCGTATGTCAATGAAATATATATTTATTAGAGTCAAATAAATTATCCTTTTGCCTCAAAAATGAATGCTCAGATGCAACTATTCATGCATATTTCCAAAAATATGTTTTCGTTCAAGATAAAAAAGTTGTCGAATTTAGCCATGAAATGCATATTATATAGATAGGAAATTATATGATGGATGCTTCGTGAATTTGTGAATACCATTCTGCGTGTAATCTGTATATCGGTAAACTAAAACTCGAAAGAAATTACGTGCAAACAAAACTCATAACTTATGGCATAATATAAGTTGAGGAAAAACAGAAATCGGTTTCACGAATTATTATTAATATCAATCATTTTTTTGTAGAAAAACATGAAAATTGATCATTCTCAAACAAGTATATCATTTGAAAATTCATTCAATCTTTTTTTGAACAACATAATATATACAATTTATTGGATATGAAATTACTTTGTTTCCTTCCAATAAGTAGTTTAATCATTTCAATTATTTTCAACAGAGCTTAATACAAAGAAATACTCTTCTTTGATTAACTGATCATATGTTTGAGGCAACAAACTACTTTTTCAATTCGAATTAATTCGCTCAAATAAATTCTTCATGTGAATAAGATAATTAGACAAATATAACAGTCATTAAATTTGCATCAAGACAGGAAACGTTTTCAGAATATGATTCAAATGATTTGACAATGCGTCGGATGTGTTGTTCGCAGTTTACAAACTGACTGACAATTTCAGACCGATTGTAAAACGATCTTCATTTCAAGAGGGTTTTAGAAAATGTTCGTCAGTTAACAAACTGCCTAGTTATTTCGCTAACTGACGGATTTTAGTATCCCACTGCGACATATACACTTTTCAGCATTTGAATAACCTTTCTTTCGGATATTTTGTCGGTCGGTTGTCTTGTTGAAATTTTAAATTTTTATAGATTAATATAATGGGCTCATTTGCCTTTCGCATTTTTTCATATATCAATGTTTCCCAATATGATGTGAAATTAAGGCCTAATTCCATTCATGAGGTTTTTGATCTTATGTAAAACTATGCCAGTAGGACCTCCTACAACCTACATCGAAAAAAACTTTCCTATTTCTGTCCAACTGATACCGAACTGTGTGCTGGAGGCGCGAAATATTCAAATTGATTTCCCGGGGAGTTTGTGGCGATCGTAAACCTTCGAAATCAAATCCGAAAATACATTCATTCGTCGTGTTATTGATATTGCCGTCCAACGGCCGTAAACACAGCATCTGAGGACCTTCGGATGGCCGCAGGAACGCGAAAAAATTACGGCAGGATGCGATCTCGTGAAATATCGATGAGGAGAGTGAATCGACGGGGACCCCTAACTCTTTTTACGACCTCGTACTGTTTGGAAGTTATTACTTGCGGGGGAGGGGTTGATTGGAAGCTGAGAATGGCCGTAGATTGGGATCAGGCAGGTCACGATCTGATGCCGTGAAAATATTTCCTATTGCAGTTCTAATTATTTGATGAAAATCCTAAACTGAGTCAATATTATTTGTGGTATCAAGTGATGATTAATAATCATTGTGCATTCTGTAATTTTTATATATTTATTTATTTATTCATTTTAATTTTCAACATCCAAAACACATATGTCCAATTAAAGGTGTAAATAATACTGCCGCCAGGAGAAAAATGAAAGAACCCCGATTATTGATCAGGCAAACAATTGCTTTCGAAACGTACCAATTATTCGATGATACAAGAACTACAACTACTTAAACCAACGAGATAGAGAGAAATGAATAGCACATAACGGTCATCTTTTTCAGAGAAACTAATAATGCCATCAATTGCATTTCTCTTTCTTCCAAAAAATGACAAAATTCCTGTCAATTAATTCCCGAAAAAAGATTTCAAAAACCAAATTTAAATATTTTGAAAAGAGTTTGAAAGTGAAGACTTGATGAACGTCGAAAGTTATAGATCTCAATATTTCATACTAACAACGACATTATTTATGTTCTTGAATTTTTTTTATATCTCTGTCCTCTGGATGACATATCAGAAGCTGAAATATTAACTAATATTTTTGATAAGTACTACTTCTGCTACAGATAGAGGAGCCACATAAAACATAAAATAAGTATCGATCATGAAAAATACTCATATTATTTAATACGAAATACCAACATCAAACTTTTGCTAATGATTTTGATTAATTTATGATGGGCGTCGAAAAAAGTAAGTATTCATTAGATTCAAAAGAAATAAAAATCTTTAACAGAAAATAATAAAAAACTAAACGACAAAAAAATCAATAATGTCTGAAGCAGAATTGTTACTCCCATTCACTCCTCACTCTTCATGACACCATCTACTGTACTGTAAACATTGGCCTTGACGCCTTCGGCAATAACGAGGGCAAAATCAATCAGATTTAGATATTTTTTTCTCATAATTACATTTTGCATTTTTTGATATTTTGTTTACATCTTCATTTCCTCATGTTACTTCTAGATTCCTTAAAAAATTCTAGGTTACTCGAGTACCCTTGTAATTGATAGCTTTTCTTCTAGGCTTTTCTTTTATCCCGACATATTTGGTGTTGGTTTTTTCATTTACTTCAATTAATGCATAATCATTTCGAACGGAAGATTCCAGAGAGCATCAGAAAAAGTTGATTAATTGATAATGCAAGTCGATAATAATTCTTACTTCACAATAAGATCAACGCACATTCATGATGCGTCTCATTAGCTTTGTGATATCTTCACAACAGAACCTATAACTTATTGAATGCAAAATATCTATTGAAATGTGAACATACCGTTTCTTAGGAATGAAAATTATAAAACATCAGTCTCCTTTACCGGGGTGATGTTAGCTCTCGGCCGGCCAGCTCCAAGCGGCCGACCTGCTCCAAGCGGCTGGCCCATTCCACCACGGTCAATACCGAATTGACTATCTCTCGACAAATATTGGTTCTTTTAATTTAAACTCAGCGAAGGATCACATGGGATTGATAAATTCTATAGGGAAAAAACGAATAATTTAATTCGAATATGATTCTATCATGTCATTTCAACATGAATCGAATTTTGATGAATGTATTTGATAAAGTATATCTTTTCACCCTATTTAAAAAAAAATTCAACCAATTCTGTGAACCCTTGACCCCCAGCTCCAAGGATCGAACGCAGTGTTCTTCCGTTTCTTTCTCGACTCTATCCAGTATCAAATGTTTTTTTCGTGTTTGGGATGTCCGGCCAAGAATTTTGAGTAATACATTTGATAGAGTATATCTTTTCATACTATTCAAAAAAATTTCAACTAATTCTGTGAACCCTTGACTCCCAGCTCCAAGGATCGAACGCAGTGTTCTTCCATTTCTTTCTTGACTCTATCCAGTATCAAATGTTTTTTTCGTGTTTGGGATGTCCGGCCAAGAAGAAGAACACTGCGTTCGATCCTTGGAGCTGGGGATCAAAGGTTCACAGAATTGGTTGAATTTTTTTAAATTGTAAGAAAAGATATACTCTATCAAATGCATTCATCAAAATTCTTGGCCGGACATCCAAAACGTGAGTGAATTCGGCCGAGCATGGACCGAGTTTGATTCATGTTGAAATGACATGATAGAATATCTGATCATATTCGAATTAAATTATTCGTTTTTTTCCTATAGAATTTATCACTTCCATGTGAATCTTCGCTGAGTTTAAATTAAACGAACCAATATTTGTCGAGAGATGGTCAATTCGGTATTGACCGTGGTGGAATTGGCCAGCCGCTTGGAGCAGGTCACCCCGGTGTCTCCTTTTGCGCCAACGAAGTTTTCTTCGGTTCTGATCAGACCTTGGGTACGACATACTGCCGATCTAAAAACTGATGATGGATGAGAATTTTTTTTTCAAAGACATGTCTAAAAGGCCTGATCAATTTACTAACCTTTTCATCTCACCAATTTTTTTCGAAAACTCAGAAATTTTATCCAGCAAACAATTCTAAGAAAATATATCCATGGAAGTTAATATTTCTAACCCTACTAAGCATAATTATGCCCTGAATTCATGGTGGAAAAAATTCAAGAATGTTTAGTTTTATTGTCAAATAATAAGTTTAGAGTCTTCAGTAAAAAAAAACAGGAAAAATAAAAAACAGAGAAACCATTTTTTTCCAACTTTGTAGGGGTTGAACTTTTCTTCGAAGGAGGTGTTTTGAACAAATTATATACCGAATACCCCCCCCCCTAAATATTCAGTTATAAGGACAAAAATAAAAAATCCCTAACTCTCACTCCGAGTAATTTTTGATTTCAATTCTAGAGAAATCTGTCAGGAAATTTTCAAAAAAAAAAAGGAGGCGTTTATGGCCTCTTTTATTTTTCTAAACACGAAAATTCCGAGAACAAAACTCTTTGTGTCACATTTATGGGACGAGAGGAAAGAATTGTCATATAATTCCGAAGAAAAGTTGGAACAATTTTTTTTTATAATTGTAGAGTCACATTAGAAAGTAACCAATAAACAAGAATACCCCTGAGGTACTCAAAATAAGTTGGTCTACCTATGCTCTAGTATCTGAACCGTTTTTCATTTTTTCAATTATTCTGTTATTAATTGTCGGGCATTTGTGATATACAGGTTAAATAGTGGTAGGAAATATTTTATTCTTCTATTTTCTTCAATTCGACTCGGATCCAGGCTGTTGAAAATACATAAAATTGTAGATTTCAGTTGTATCTTACAAACGGTTATTCGGTTGGATTGCTTGTCAAAATACGGTTTTCCGTTGATTTCATGAACATTTTGCAACATAAATTTCTAGCCGTATCTTTCTTTCACTTTGTTCAGCACGACTATTACATTAAATGAATATAACAGAATTTCAAGGGACTCAACCCTGGAAGGAAAGTTTGTGCTTTTTCATGAATTATGGAAAATGAAGAGTTCCATATATTTTCTTTCAAGCTGATATTGAAAAAAATATAGATCCTATGAAATGGTAAAAAAATATATTTCTTGCTTTTGTAAAAAAAAAAACGAAACACAGTTCAGATCATAATACCATGGGTGTCGGGTTTCATATTCTCAAGCTTTTCTTGGGAATCATCCAAAGCACAATATACTCACATTGACAATCGGGGAAGAAAATGTTAGAACTTTCCACCAGAACATAATATTCTATATTGAATTTCGAATAATTTATGTTATGGCAAAAAGAAATTTATTGAAAAACTACACGAAAATAACATTCATATACCGATCTTTCTTAAACAAACATAGATATATAAAACAAGGTAATAGAATGCAGAAAACCTTTCAACTCTGCCTAAACAACTCTTGATCTGTCCCTCAATTAATTTTCCACAAACTCGTCTCCACTGGGTGATAGTCGTCATGTAATAGGTAGTATGCCGAAAAATGTCACTACACGAAGGTATGTTTACCCTCAGCATATTATGTTGTATGTTGCACAATTGGGGAAATAAACATGCTCATTTGACGTTATTATGACAACTGAACGTCAAATGTGGCGTGACCAGAAGTAATTTGTTCATCGCAGGCCGAAAAATTAGGTCCAAATAGAGTATTATGAGTAAATATATCAGATTATACTCTAAGATATGGTGGTTGAAGGCTACCCTTTTGTTTTTTTAATAAACACATTAATCTTCACCTATGAAAAAGCTTGGGGGCGATATTATTAATGATCCATGTGTTCAAATATTTGATATCCAGCCCAGAAATGAGTTGTTTTTGCTGATTCGATGGTATCTATTATACGTATATCAAAATTGGTGACATGAATGAATGAATAAAATGATTCCTTCTCTCATAAACCTTTGAAAACAATAAGAACATGCTTCGAGTCGAATTCAACCAATATTCACTTGAAAGCCTGAATTACAATAATGAATTGTTTGTCAGCTCAATACCAGAAAGGGCAAATTGAATGAATTATGTTGAAAATAAGTTAACAGTAACTACTGAAATTAACCCAAATGAAGTCATCATTTATCTCAAAGATTTTTAGGTATTGTAACCAGTTCAAGATCGTACCGATTTCATGTCAATTTTACAAATGAATATACATTTACCTGGATGGAATGCAATTATGTGTATCAACATTCAAATATCCCAATATTGTAATTTATCTGTGTATCTATACGTACATTGCTACCTATAATTCGGATACAAGATTCCAATTTAATAGTTACATGTTTAATTTTAAATTGTTTTTTTCAAATTCTTTACTGATCGAGCTTTATTGAGACTTATGAATTGCAAGAGCTGACACTGAAAGGTTTAGAAGAAGTTAGTAAAAATACCAAGAGTGTCAAGTTCTGGAAGTAGAAAAAGATAAGAGTTGGAAAAAATGTAACAAATGAATGAAATTTCAGTTGAGGAGTAGCTCAGATGGTAGGTGTATATAGTCTTTTTTCACAAGCTTTCTTTTGGCAACTATAGAGCTCATCAAAATAATTTTTCATACCAAAAATTTCTTACAATTATACCTTATGTCCGATATATTTGAAACAAAAAATTCAAACTCGGTTTTGATTCAAACGTATATACTGCTGTTATGGATAAACAATTGGTATAACATTGTTCTGAAAACCATCCGAGGTAGTGTATGATTTTTTTATTTTTCCGAATTCCGCAGAGTTGTCAATATACTTCAGCATCATCAAATTATAAACTTGTTGAAATGTTTTTAAGTGATGTTGACGTTAATGATGCCGAAGAACTAAGACAACGCCTTTTATATGCGATCACTCGTGTGCTTATTAAATGGACGGTGATCATTTTCTGTAAACAATTTTGATCAATTAAGCGATGAGTTTGTGAACCCCCTAATTTTTTATCACAAAGCCATTTAAATCAGCAATTTTCCTCTATTTACTATGAAGTTAAGAATTCCTCTGTTATTTCTAATATAGAACATTTTCGGGAGTAATAACGGAATTCAGTTCTTTCGATAATACTTATTTTTCATCCTCATTCAAAATTCTAGGGGATAAATTAATAACCGTTTTGTTCACAAAATTATTATTGACTTTTTTATTACTGAAATTCTGTGGTTCTTCTTCTTTGAGTATATTGAATTTTCTGAAATTAATAATAATTTTGTGAACAAAATGGTTATTTATTTATCCTGGTGAATTTTGAATGAAGATGAAAAATCAGTATTATCGAAAGGACTGAATTTCGCTATTACTGCCGAAAATGTTTCTATATCAGAAATGATAACAGCTATTGAGAAAACAGCACAAAATCTTCCGCCTGAAAAATCGAATAAATTCAGGGTCTTTAATAAAATATTACTTGATAATCCTCATAAAATGAATTCAAGTTTAAGTTCCATTGAAAAAAAAGGCTGTCAATTCACTGAAAGATGATAATAACATCAAAATCCTACCTGGAGATAAAGGAAATACCACAGTCGTCATGGATTCAAATAAATATAAAAACAAACTTCTGGATATTATTAATAATACTGAGAAATATACCAAAATCAATCTGTTACAATTTTTCAAACCACTAACCGGAAAATCAGGCAATTTTTTGAAGAACATCCAACACTTTCTTGAAAAATTGAGGAATTCCAATCTGAATTCGACTGATATTCTAGTGGGTTTTGATCTCTTTCCCATTTTTCCGGTCGATTAAACACTTGAAATAGTAAAAACAAAATTAATGGATGATAATACTTCTCATGAAAATTCGAAATTAACTGTATATAATATAATGGAAATGCAAGATATTTGTCTGAATTTGACATATTTTCAATTAGATGATGATTTTTACAAACAAAAATTTGGTATGACTATGGGTTCTCCTTTATCACCAATAATGAGCAACATTTTTATGGATTTATCCGAAGAAAACCATTTTGAATAATATTCACTGGAACTAAAGACTTTGTGGCGTTATGTCGATGATATTTTTATAATTTTCTTTTCCCGGAGAATTCTCGATTGGAGAGCTCATTTTATCGAAGGTGGCAATCATTAGTTTGTTGTAATATCTCATCAGAAATTGGTACAGTATTTTCAACAACATGAAGAACTCCAAGTGATCTTGATATCACCATATCGAAAAGAATTCGAACCTTAGAAGGTCTGAATGCTTTCTCCTGAAACGGAAACAAAGTTCATATAAAAAAGGGATGAAAATATTCCTATACTTATTTATTTTTGAATAGATAAAAACCACGTGCTGATTTTTCATACCTCTTTTATTGTAGGAACAGCATTTCCTTTCAAACAAACGTAGCATTGTGATGTCCTATTGAAGGATTTAGCTATAAAATGTTTGGAACAAAGCAAGGCATAGTTCGAAGGTTGCCAGGTTCCTCTGTCCTCAAATTTCATTCAAGAAATATGACGTGTTGGGTTTTTAGGAAATCCATCAAAATAAGATTCAATGAATATCAAATAACGAATTTTTCTCTAGCTGTTAATATAAACACACAAACCTTCTATATTGAGGTCATGGGAGCAAACACTTGTGGAAAAACTAACAAATCGCATCGACAAAATTGTGAATACCGATCTGTTCACTACTAGGATTTACCGATGAAATGTTATTCCTGTTGTTTTCTTCTTATCAAGCTCGTCACTGCTCACACAACTGCATACAGCACTGGAAACCATGTTTTTTCAATTAATCAACGAAAAGATAAGTTCAATATTTCGATATAATCACAATTAAGGTAGAAAACAGACTAAACAGATACAAATTCAACAAACGTCAAAATTTAACTGAAATCTCGTATCAAAATGGCGGATCTGATACCATTCTAATCATGTGATGTCGTCTCTATACTATTCTATGGGTCGGTTTCACAAAACTTTGTTGGTACCGTTGGAATAATTGGAGCCACCGCGATTCGTTGAAATTTCAAAACGAGTGATTCGATTGGTTCGAATTTACGTAAGGTTTTTTAATCTCACAATTAAAGTTTTGTGAAACCGACCCTATCTCTATGGAAAACTAGAAATTGTCTGACTTCGGAGTCTCATTTAGACTCCGAAACGTTACGCCCCGAGACTGGGAGAAAAAACACAAATCAAGTTTTCAGGAAAAATTTTCCCATGTCAAAATTTTCATCCTTTCATTTACGTTTGTACGTAAGACACTTCTGAATATTTCAGAAAAATTTCGAGGTTGTCAGGAACAAATGGCATTTCCCAGAGAAGTTCAAAGGATCGTTTCCACCCAGCAAACCCGAACTCAATTACAAAAGTATACAAAAAGACATAAATTAAGCCTCACCTTCGTCAGAGACAGGATGAAAAAACGAACAGCTAGTTAAGCGTGAAGATCGGCATCCTCAAATGCTTAAGCGAAGCAGAAAACCCGTCTGGAAGAATCATGGGGCCCTAGAGAAGAGGATGGGAACGAAGGTATTCCTCGCGAGATCGGATATCAACCTTTTTCTGAAGAAATATCGAGGTCGGCTCTGACATTGACTATTTTCCGGTAATGGGAAAATACTGACGGAACAGCCAATTAACAGCTTGTTCTTGGAATGGCTTCTGGAAGGTTTGAGCCTGTTTTACACCTCGTTTCGCTTCGATAGTGAAGGGTGGAATCGATTGTAGTCCATTGTAAAATGTTTTGAAAGTATGGTTTAATATTCAGTATTTTAGACCACATTTAGAGGATGTCTTGGCTCCGAAATATCAAACTTTGGACGACTGCAGAATTAATCCACAGCATCAGAAATAAAGTTAAATGGTCAGAAATGATAGCAAAAATCCAATAATAGATGAAAGAAGAAAACCACAGCGAAGCACGGAGGACTCTTGTAATATCATTTATGATTACATTTTGAAATTTTTCGAAAATGAAAAAGAATTTTGTACCTCAAATATTATTGCTATTCTGCATTTTGGCCTGAACCTAAGCCTGATTCGATTTAAAATTTGTAGGTTGAAAGATCATGAATTTTATGTCGAAATTCTCACGTCAGGCGAGATGTCAGGCGACATATTCTATTTTGTTCGTTTCAATTGTAAATTTCCTCATATCGAGGATTTCCGGCTCTAGGATTCCGTATTTTTCATTGGAGAATTGTGAATGAAGAGGATTCATTTGTTCTCTTTTCTATGGACGTTTATGGATATTTCCCATTCAGAATAAGTCGTATAAAGAATTCCCAACCTACACATATCGGAGACATATAACTGTTGCAAAATACATTTTACGACATCTAATCGACAACTAGATGTCATGGACGGAAATTCCATTTGAAAATTGTCCAGTAAACGTTTATAGAACAACCTGCGGACAGAGGTTGCAGTTGTTTAATAATAAGAAAATCGAAGATTATGATTTTAATCAAGTTTTTTGCTTTCAACATTTAAAATATATATTTTAAAATAAATTTTATCTCATTCAATATTCCTTGTCAAGATGAAAAAAATAAGCTTCTTTCAAGTCGAGTACGTTAAATTTTGATTGTGAAAGATGAGGATTTTCGAAATATCAACCAATCCTGAAAAAGGCACTGCAAAGAAAAGAAAAGGAAGCAATCAAATGTGCTACAGATTCATAGCTTCCTATGGGACAAGATATTTGACTGCCAGTACAGTTTACCGCTGTATCCGGTAAATAATGGATGATAACACCAAAAGACAGAGAAGCATGGAAGAAACTGGAAGAGGCCTATATCCGACACAGAATGAAAGAGACCTGAAAAAGAAGAAGAAGACTCTGTATGAGCTTTATGCATCCACTCTTGGAATCTTAGATGGATCGACTCGCATATGCATGTGATTAACGTGACTGCAATTTCAAGAAGACAATAACAAAATCACAAAATTTGAAACCTGAACTTCTAGTCTGAATTTATCTTATAACATGACATACAATTTTATTTTAAATTCAATATAATAGTTTTTGTGAAAAAACAAAACAGAACATACTAAATTGAGAAGACTGATATGAGATATGTGTAAAACAGGAGTAACTGTAACGATATTCCAAATGAAGCGTCTAAATCCAAAACCAGACATTTTATGTAAAAGCCGTTCAGAGTACAACGAGAAAAACCTGCCAAAATCATAGTTTTGAACTAACAAACCTCCAGTTTTGATCATTTGTATTACGAATAGAGGCTTTTAAAAGTCTACTTTTGAAGCTGAGGGTAAAAGAATCATATTGCCAGCAACTTTTTCTATTATAATCCTTCCTTAAATGTCAAATGTCTGGATTTGCATTTATACGCTACAAATGATTCCGCATACAAAAGAGATATGTACTCTTTAAATAACTAAGATGGGATCGTTACTCAAAATTATCTTCACTATTTCTCCCTTCAACTTCATCGGTCTTATCCGTAGGATGAAGATATTGGTCATTTACAGCTTTTTATTGGTTTCAGAGGAATTTTACATTCCTGAAATGAGCAGAATGAGACAGGATACTTTTAGCAAAATACAAACCTAACCAGACTCTGGAAAAATTCTAAGGTGATATGAAAGGGTTTCAAAAGCATTTCTCTTCACATTCCTTACAAGGAAGGTACTACATCTTTTATGCAAATCTTCAGGTTGTCTTTCTTCCGAAGTAACATCAACACAGCGATAAATTTGAATGCATTATATTTCATAAAATATCTCAATTATACAAATATAAACCCAAAACTCTTCTACATTCATCCATCCATCCATTCCTTCCCGGAGCACTATTTCGAAAAATTATGGAATTTTATGAAATTGTCTTCATGACAACAAACTAGACTGCACTGAACTCGTGGATTATTTGTAGTCAATGGTACTTCCTGACTTCAAGAATTCATTTTCAATATTGTAGGTTAGTAATTGAGAGATAAAATCAACTCAAACATTCTCAGTACGTATAGGCTAAAAACAGAAATTTCAACACCAGTTTAGCAAGTAAGACAGAGTATGAGCGTTCTATGAACCAACATTTCCTAATGCCGAAAAGAATTATCGATATTTATGAAAATATTTCAAGAACTTTGTGAACTAAAGCAATTAATGTAAAACACTAGTAAAGAAGATTATTTCTATTACTAGTTCTCTCAAAAAGCCGTCACTTCGTGGCTTGTTTTTGAATTTTGAACTCGTGGAAAAATATCACTATTGGCAAAGAATCACCAAAATATACTTTCAATTTTCCATATTTTTATATATGGATAGAATTTAATACACTATTACATGTTTGGAAAGTAAGGCTACATTTAAATTAACAGAAACACATCTTTTTCTACAAAGTAAATTCGAAAAGTTTTCTGTTTTTCAGCTTAGGACAAATTCGAACAGGACATGAAATTTCCGATTCGAAAACAACCTTTCAATTTTTCTTTCCCGAAATTCACGAGTTCCTTTTCAAAAGGGGCACAAAACAAGCTGTTGCCTTTTACAGCATCAGATATCCGCGAATAGTAGATTTGATACACCTGAAAGGGAGCCGAAAAGCGGAAAAAGAGCGGATAAGTTAATTGACAACAGTGTAGATAACACATCCAATCCCATTTCACTCCTGCTCTTCCTGTAAACATAACGTAACGGTTGGATAGGACATTCCTCCGCCGGTTTTCGTCGGTTTTCCAGATTAAAACGACGTGTGCGTTCGCATCGACAGGGTTTGTGTTCAGTGGCGTGCGTTGTTCTATCACATGGAATTCTCATCGTTTGGAACAATCGAGTATAATTGGTATTTCAATCTTTTATTGTGGAGTTGCCTAATGTGATTGAAATAAAATCTCAAATTTTCGATATGAAAGCCCCAATCATCTTATTTTTCTGATTTCCTCTTCCTCTTGTCAAACTTATTTCCCAGAAATATCTATCAATGAAGATTTGATTTTCGAAACAAAAGATTAAAATCCTTTGTGAGCCAGATAGACACTCAAACAGTGTTATCTCGCAATATTTATTATTTTGCTGAAAACTTTTTTATGTGGTAAACGTAAAGCGAATGAATAGTCATTGTTGGAGGAAACTTATAAGTTAAAGAAGGAATTCATTCCGATGACTACTATTTTTAATTCATTTATGTTTCATGAATATCTTTCGTTTTTTCAAAGGTTTTGTCGTCGATTCAAAAAAAATTTGTCATCTAATGTGTGGTAGTTTTAAGTTATTTTTTTGTTTTCAGATTTCACTTTTGTTAGGTCTTTCCCGTCTCCTGAAGTTTGGGGATACCCAATGCACGATAAACTTGGGCAATCTAAGAGAATTTTCGTCCTTTCTATGAGCACTGGGTTCCAAATCGAGTGAGACTGCACTGTATCTCAGCTATTGTTGAAGATAGAGGCATGCGGTTTTCGCGACCCTGTATCAATTTTTGGTGAAACTTTCAAATCCTAACAGAAATATTGCAACTTCTTTTGTTCCTGAAAGACAAGGCGAAAAATTTTTGCATTTATTTTATTAACCTTGCTTTGAATGAATTCTAAAAGAAAAATCCATATATATGTAAGTTTTTTTTTGATAGTAAGAATGAATTCTTTCAAATATGCATAAAAGTTTAAAATGCATGAAAAATTTCAATATATATATATATTAAAATTCCTTTCATTTCCAACATCTCCAAGTTAATGTTGACGAGTGATATTCTGAGTTTATATTTAATTACAATAAAATAAACTGATTAAGTGACATAGCGTTTAAAAAAAATAATAATAAAATGCATTTGTTGAAGAATTCATGGTCTATTATTGAAAACACAAACGAATATGGATTCTTATGATTTCTGGAGCTAATATTCATTGAAGGTTAAGTTATGATACAGCAATGTATTCAGAAAAATAAACGTTAAAATAGAGAGGGGATTCCATCTGAAAAATTTCATCTCGTTAACAGTGCTCTGAAAATTTTTTCTAACTACGCCACTGATTTCTACGTGAAAATATCTATTAAGAGTATATTTAATTTTTTTTTCTAATTTATACAGGGCCTGAGAAATAATTACATCTCAAAAATTGCCCTGTATTTCAGAAACGAGAGAAGTTGAAATATTTCTGTTTGTGGATTTGAGAGTTTTACAAAAAGTGACACAGGGTCGTGGAAACCGCACATCTCCATCTTCAATAATAGCTGAGATACACTGCAGTCTCACCCTATTTGGAACACAGTGTACAGTGCATTCCATATACTTTTTTCAGGAAAACAACAAATAGAACAACAAAAAACTTCGGATGTTTCTGAAACATACAGAAATTCAAAATAGTAATCATTTGATGATTACTATTTTCAATTCCCAGTGCGTGAAAAGTATTTCTGCAACATATGGAATATGAAAATTTAAGTTAGAAATTCATAGGACACTTTTTCATAACGAATTAGAATGTTCCTACAGCTTTTTACATATGTTAAACATTGAGAGTTTCAATGATATTTTGGAATTATTGTGCTGTCTGGGAGATTTTGTGTCTCGTCAAGCTCCATGATACTTTCAAAATGAAAACTGCCACTTAAAATATTTTTGGTGGTCGTTTTCAAGTTATGACACAAACTTATAGTTGTTTCTATGAGACACGCTATACTTCATTTCACCATTAAATTGCATTTATTTCACGATTGAACTGATATATAACACTTGGACTCTGAAAATAATTCGTGAATATTTTCGACGTCTGAAAATTATATAGAATATAATTTTCAAAATTAAAGTGCTATCATATATGGGTATAGACTCATTTGTCAGTGTTTGGGCTGAAGCAACTGAAGTTAAATTCGGCATAGTTCTTCCTAACTCTCTTTGCTGGTTCAAAAGAGTTGACATCCGGACTTCTTGGGGGCCAAGTCGATACAACATCGGCTTCTTTCAAATATTGTCTGGGTATTTGTGCGGTCGAACCTTGTCCAGCATAAGCAGAAAATTTTCTCCTATAAAAAGAAACAGATTCGAAAGTTCTTTGGGCCATTCTCCATACTTTCTGGCGTCCGTTAAATGAATATGGAGATATGTCTGGAAAAAGAACGCTATTTTAGTCCTTCATGTCCTAAAATGCATGAGGTCCAGCAAATGCCAGGCCCTGTCTTCGATGTTACAGGTGCATGTGGCGTTTAATTCTGACCTCCCATTCTTTTCCGCAAGGTAGCAAGGGAAACTAAAGAACCATGAAGATCTGCCTTCCAGCTAAGGCTGGAGCAGAGGTTGTTCGTTTTCGAAAAACCCGAAGACGAACGAATCTATATTCGATTGTGTTAGTGCCTCTTCGTCCTCCCTGCATAGGTCTCCTAGAGTATGAACCAGTCAGGCCTTTCTGCGATATACCGAATCAGACGTCAGATTCTTGAAAAATACTCGATTTCAATATACATATTTCAATACTGCTTTTCTCAGTTTTCATTTTCTTTAGCTGATAAAGGTTTCTTGCATTATATCTTCAGAATTACATTTCAGGGAGCGCTCCATTAACATGCATCTTTGACGTATGATCGAAAGAGCAGTGCCGTCGCTAGAGACTAGGCAGGGAGATTTTAGGGGCGGCATTTCAAGCTTAGTCAATAAAAATAACACATGTGTAAGAACTCAAAGTTATCCAATGAGAATGCAATTCTGTCCGCAACAACAGAAGTATTTACAAATTTAACATCGAAAATAATCAGAGGTACCGCATAACGCAATACGCCCGCAAACATCCCAGTTTTTGCCAAATTTCCCTCACTTCTCTCCGCTGGTGACCCTTTTTTTATTGAAGCTGTAACTCAATCAAACTTATCAAAATTTTCTTTGATATATCCCGCCAAATGTTCCGTTTTAGGGGCGGCTTCCTTCATATCTCAGGAATATTTTATATTTTCAATCGGCCAATCAGCATATTAATATTTTACGAATGCAAAATACTGTAGGAAAAAATCTATTTCATTTTACCATTTCGATAGTAGAATTCTAGGGTTCGGGAAATGGTTAACCTATTCCAAATAGCTAGATGAGGGTTTTTGTTTCTTTTATAAATTTTCCGAAAAACTAATGGGTAAATCAAAAGCTAATTTCTTTAGTAAAAGAAAAAGCGTTTGGAAAAATCCCTATCTGACTTCTCTATCTATATAGAGAAGTCATTTATCTAGATCAAATCCTTTCACTTATTACAAGAGTTGAAAGGTATTGGAAATGCGACTGGAAAGCGACAAATGTCTCGACCAATAAAATTTAAAAATCATCGAGGAACAGAAAGAATAGGTACTATACCGGAGTTTTGGAAAGAGAAGTATTTCTCGCGAGAACTATTGGAGGACAAAATTCAGCATCAAGGGGAACGAATGATATTGTGCTCACAGTGTTGAAAATCTGGACTATCGAATATTCAATTTTTGCATTCTTCAGATATGACTTTTGTACGGGCGGTAAAATAAGTTTCTGCCTAGGACGGCAGTTTGGCTAGCGACGGCCCAACGAAAGACACAATTTTGTGTGTGACATGTTCTTTCGAGCATTTAGGCCGTCGTCGTAGTGTCTGGCATCTTCAGGAGTTATATTTCAGGATATGTTCTCACTGGACTGAACTGCCTGAGTGTGACGGGGACGCAGATTGTACTTCCTTATATTACCTCGGTCGGGGGCGTGGCTGCGCTTGACCGGTCTCGTCTCGATAACGAACGCGCGCCGGTATCCGACCGGTTCACAACCGGTTCCCGATCTTCATTCACTTCATGAACCCGGTTATTATTATAGGGAAGTGGTTTTGTGTTTTTGAGTACTGGCACCCATGTTCTATTGATTTTCAAAGATTCCTTCGATTTATTGAAATTCGTTGGGTGTTTATGAATTTCGATTGCTTCCCTGTAGAGCCTGGGGTAGTATTCGGTAGTGGTGCACAACACTTGGGTTTTGTCGAATTCTATTGCATGATTCGTGTTGTTCAGTGTGTGCTCTGCGACGGCGGATTTCTCTGAATGACTCAGTCTACAATTGGCCTTGTGTTCTTTGATCCTCGTATTGATGGATCGCTTCGTTGTACCGATGTATACACTTCCACAGCTGCACGGAATTGTTTTAATGTTATGTTTCCCCAGAATTCGTCCGATTCTATCTGTCACCCGTGTTATAAACGGCAAGAATGCTTTTGTTCCCGATTCTTGGCGACGTGGTTGTGTTCAGGTCTCTGTTTGATGTATCTATCGATTTCGTGTAGCCGTCAGCCATGAGAGCGCGCTTCAAGTGTTCTAACTAGGTTGTTAGTTGTTCTGGCTCTCAAATTCTTCTCGCTTATTAGACTAGCGTTTTGATTATCCCTTTACGTTGGCATGGATGATGATTTGAGGTGTTGTGTAGATATCTGTCCGTGTGTGTAGGTTTTCGGTATACAGTGTGTCCTAGAGTAGTTTCCTTTCGTGTGACAAGTACATCAAGGAGAGCCAAATTTCTGTTTTGGTCTTCTAATTCCATTGTGATCTATATACTTGGGTGCATGTTATTTATGTGTATCAGAAACTCATTGAGCTTTTCTCTTCCATGACTCCATATGACGAATGTGTCATCTACATATCGAAACCATACTTTCGGTTTGAGAGGTGCGGTATTCAGAGTTCTTCTAATTTCTTCATGAAGTAGTTCGCTATCACTGGGGCCAGTGGATTACCCATTGATATTCCATCGGTTTGTTCGTATATTTCCTGGTTGAAGGTGAAATAGGATTTGTGAGCCAGAACAACTAACAACCGAGTTAGAACACTTGAAGCGCGCTCTCATGGCTAACGGCTACACGAAAAACGACATCGATAGATACATCAAACAGAGGTCTGAACACAACAACGACAATGTACCACGTCGCCAAGAATCGGGAACAAAAGCATTCTTGCCGTTTATCCCACGGGTGACAGATAGAATCGGACGAATTCTGGGGAAACATAACATTAAGACAATATTCAAACCGTCGAAGAAGATCAAGGGCCATCTCAACTCCCCCAAGGACAGAAGGGATACACTCAATACACCAGGTGTATACCGAATTCCGGGCAGCTGTGGAAGTGTATACATCGGTACAACGATCCGTCAATACGAGGATCAAGGAACACAAGGCCAATTGTAGACTGGGTCATTCAGAGAAATCCGCCGTCGCAGAGCACACACTGAACAACACGAATCATGCAATAGAATTCGACAAAACCCAAGTGTTGTGCACCACTACCGAATACTACCCCAGGCTCTACAGGGAAGCAATCGAAATTCATAAACACCCAACAAATTTCAATAAAGCGGGGGAATCTTTGAAAATCAATAGAACATGGGTGCCAGTACTCAAAAACGCAAAACCACTTTCCTATAATAATAACCGGGTTCATGAAGTGAATGAAGATCGGGAACCGCTTGTGAACCGGTCGGACACCGGCGCGCGTTCGTTATCGAGACGAGACCGGTCAAGCGCAGCCACGCCCCCCGACCGAGGTTATATAAGGAAGTACAATCTGCGTCCCCGTCACACTCAGGCAGTTCAGTCCAGTGAGAACATCTCCTGAAATATAACTCCTGAAGATGCCAGACACTCGAACTGGCGAAACGTCGAGAACTAATCTACGACGACGGCCTGAATGCTCGAAAGAACATGTCACATTGAATGATGGCCGCGAAAGCCTCAACCAATACACAATTTTGTTTTAACAAAAATTAATATCGGAGAGGGCTGTAGCCCCATGGCTCCCCCCTAGCTTCGCCATTGGTTCCAACCCCGGTTTATGAAAGAGATTCTCATTTAGTTCATCGCCATATAACCTAGACAATTTTCACTCTCATGACCAAAAATTTCCATATTATACTGTTTGTCGTTTATCTCTTTTATTTGGATTACCTGATCTGTAACATTCATTACCTTTTGATATGAATTTTGAAGGGAACAGTATATTTGCTCTGACGTGATTGATGACAATTGTTGTCTTCTGTTCACAGATAACGTAATCAATGACAGATTCTAAGTTTATTTTGTGTTTTATTGACGAATATGTTTTCATATTCTTGTGTCAATGAAAATCCTTTGATATTCTCAGCTGATTATATTGGCATTTAATAATCGATTTTCCCACGTTGTAATTCACTTTTAGTTCTCAGTTGCCTACCAACTTATCCTACCTTTTAATTGAGATATATTCAATTCTTTTAAATAAACAAAGTTTGGTTTTCGGTATGTAACTTGAGACAGTAAATGATTCCGATTTCATCAGTATCCCACATCTCCCAGAGAAAACTCTTTATAAGTTCTTCAGTTTTTGAATCAACTGATATATAGAACTAAAGATGAAGAAGATATGAAGATTTTGTCTATGGAATGTGGGACCCTGATGAGGATAGTCAGAGCCGAAACCGGTATATATCTTCTCCCATGACGAAATCTGATTTCACTTCTCGAGCCTCATGATGAAAGATCCGTGAGCTTAGACATTGAAGATCGTTGTTCATTTCGATGATAACTATTTTCGCAGGTTATCTCGTTTAGTTATCTCGGACTTTGTGAATATCCACAATAAGGTAAGGGGTAAGGGGCGCAAATTGGTTTCTAGTTGATTAATCGTCAAATCATCGATCAGAAAGACCCGAGCGGATCTGCCTGAATAATTGCAACAAAAAGATGTTGATATCTAGTCGTCAGTTCCTGCCGCAATTTCACGAATCCGCCATTTTCCCCTACGCCCCTGGTCACGATATTTCTTCCGGACGAGATGAGTAGGAAATGGAGCCGAAACTGAATTTTATTACACTTTAGTACGACAGTCGAAGGTAAAACTGCGGAATTGTTAACGCCGGAAACGGAAATCGACCCGCGGCGCTCTCATGGGAAGCGCACTCTCTGACACTTCCGATATCTCCGGAAATAAGATATCAGCGGTCGAATTGGGGAAAACATAATTGATAACTCTTTCGGAGCCGTCAACGTAAATATTTCAATCCCCCTGGTTTGCAGTTTCGCTCGCACGTTCGCCTGTAGGCGTGGGCAACTCGAATAAAAAGTTCTCGACTTTTTGGATATCGATGTTGGCCGGATGATGCTCAGGAGAATACTTCGTTCATTAGCAGTTTTCACTGGCTTGGGAAAAAAGATGATGAATCAATCGATGGAAATGTGAATTCAGTATACCTTCGGACAAAAAGTGCCGGAAATTGGTGAATAAAACACACATTTTACATTGAAGCATCAAAATTCATAGTAGCAGCTCTGAAGTATTTTTCATTAGAGGCTATACACATATGCCATAGTCTTTTCCATTTTGCAAAATATTTTTTATGATCACTTTCTCGGATGGCATTTAACTTTAACGCGACGAATTCTGTTGATGTCTTCAATGGACTTGAAACGTGTTCCACGATGGGGCAAAATTAGTTTCGGAAATAGAAAAAAGTCCCACGGAACTGAATCAAGCAAGTTTTTTGGACGATATTTGTTCACAATTGTAGCTCGGCACGACGGCGCGATATCGTCTTGGAAAATCCACAAGTTCGACCTTCTGAGAGATTAAAACATCTCAAAAGAGTTGGTAGGACGATTTTAGATCACAATATCTTTTTTCTAATTTTGACATATAAAGTGACACTTTTCAAAACTCATCGACGTTATGAAACGACTTACTTTTCGTAACTAGTTACGAAAAGTAGAACTTTTCGCAACTGGTGATGAAAAGTATTGATTGTGAAAAACAGAATCGTTTTGAGACTAAACTACTTGAACTATGTACTTCCTTACTTCCTTCATGTATTACATATTATGAAGACCAACACATTTAATATTCAGGTAACTGTAACACGTGAATGGGAAAATTAATTATAAATATTAGTTACACAATTTGAACAATTATTGATATTGACCCCAGCGGACAACGAAGTTTTTTGTATAGTATTAATTTGGGTATTTTCTTTGTCATTTTCTCCAAGACTGTTTGTCGCAATCTTCTGTTTATTAATTATGGAATTCTCCACGTAACCTTCAGCAACTGTATTGGACTTCCATCCTCCATGCTGTTTGATTCTCAGCAAATCAGCTCCAGAATCCGCAAGCAGAGTAGTGGATGACCGCCGAAAACAGTGACCAGTATACAAAGAAGGATTTGGCAACTTTAAAAGCTGGGCGATAATTTTCGGAATATTTCCAAATGTGTTTATACCTACAGGTTGCAGTTCACATCTTCCATTCAAATATTTCACAAAAAATCTGTCATGCTTAACATTTGATGGCCTTAGATTAACGTATTTTTTAACCATTTCGATGCAGTTCATACCATCAAAAGCTCCAGCGGTTATAGCAAATTCTCAACATACTTTCGTCTTTGTGTTCGGAATGGTAACTTTAACAAATTCCTCCTGAAACACTACATTTTCTACACGAAGAAAAGTTAATTCACCTTTTCGGCAAGCTCCAGCAACTCCAACGATCAATGCTACCTTATTCATTAAATGTTGCCCATCGGAAGCTTCTTTCAGAGAATGGGCAATGTTTTCTTTACTAAAAACTTTCGACTTTCTAGGTTGGTAACCTTCAGAATGACATTTTAAAAAAAGCCACTAAATTTGTAAATTTCTTGATATCAATATTTCTCTTCAATTAGGTTCTTAACATCGAATATAAGCTCCATTAGGTCGAACTCTTCATTCCTTTTTTTCTTGAAAATACGCTAGCAAAACTTTTTCGTTCGAATGAGTAATCCGTTTTTGTTCACACCATGAACAGAATTTAGCATAGGACAAATCATATTTGCTCCTCAACTTCTTAGGAATAATTGTAGATAACGCAGATTGCGCTGCTTCCTCGATGTCACTCGGTACGTCGTTCTCTGAATCAGACATTGCTGTATATTTTCTTCTACTTTGAAACAATTTCAAGGAATTATTTGCGAATAAAAAAGCGATTATGATATTCCACTTTTTCGACAATCAAAATTAGGAAATACGACATTGTCACTAACGATACTTCCATAGCAACGAAGTGAAAAATGAATATGTATCCCCGAATTCACTTGACGCTTGTAGGGACGTTTTGATACTTGAATTTGATTTCAAATAGTCCATTCCTATTCAAAATTAGAAAAAATATTGTGTGAAACACGTTGGGAAACACTATTTTTCGTAACTCGCGTTCTTTTGCGAAACTCGCTCCGCTCGTTTCGCAAAAATCCGCTCATTACGAAAAATAATGCTTTTCCCAACTGGTTGCACAAATAACTATTGCTGTATCGACATTAATTTCGGTTAGAGACGTCGAAGGTCGTCCAGAAAGAGGCACGTTTTCGACGATTTCACGGCCCTCTTTGAACGCTTTCTACCACTCACATGCGCTAGTTTGAATTAAATTTGATTCATATAAGCCTTTTCGAACATTTTCAACGCGTCAGCACAGAAATTTCTTTTTTCACACGAAAATCAAGTGAAAAACTTTTTATTCAATAATTTCTTTCATTTAAAAAATCGGCACGCAATAACAACATCGACTAATGAGTCGATGTCGGTTAAATGTCGGTTAAATGTAACCAGATGTCGTGAGGAAACTGGTTGAAAGATCGCGCTCTAACTTGGCGTAATAATGAAAGACCGTCCTAATAACCTAAGTGAAAAACAATCAATATCCATTTTAAATAACAAATTTCCGGTACTATTTTCTTCATGATTGAACCTTCTACAGAGGATGTTCTTCAAAATGGTCAGGGTGGTTTCAGGAGAAATAGAAATTGCAATGATCAGGTTCCCAGTTTGACCACATTTATCGAATCAGGTTTCGATAACAAATTAAAAACAGGTTCAGCTTTCATAGATTTATCGTCTGCCTACGACACGGTATGGAAAGATGGTTTGATCTATAAAATTTATACACATTTTGAATGTAGAAAGATGATTCGTCTATTAGAGAATATGTTGTCGGATAGAAGAATTCGTGTTTTTGTTGATGATAATAGTAGTGACTTGAACAATGGTCTTCCACAAGGATCTGTTTTAGCACCACTTCTTTTCAATTTATATTTATGTGTTATTCCTTGTATTTCATCTAACATTAAGGAAAATTTAACTTCTGATCTGAATATTTTGAAAAATTATTTTTTCGAATGGCGTTTGTGTCCAAATCCGAGTAAAACCGAGGTTTCGTTATTTAACAATAATAATAATTTATTCATGAATGTACCTACAGTATATTGTACATCATGAATAGTCACCGTCGAATAAATTACACGGTCTGTCGTTTAAAAAAACTTAGTTCATTTAATTTTTTGTTGGAATCAGGCAATTTATTGTATAATTTCAAACATATAAAATTTGGACCTTGCTGGGTTTTCTTGAGTCTCGCATGTGGAAGAGCAAAGTTATGTCTTTCGCGTGTGTTGTTATCATGAAACTGAGAGTTAGTTGGAAATTTGTTTCGGTCTTGATGAACATATTTCACACAGGTAAGTATGAAACATGATACAACTGTAAGGATTTTTTTCCTCTTGATAACTACGTGACAGCTCTCAGTGCTTCCCATCCCATATAGAGTTCTTATGGCTCTTTTTTGTTTCATCTGATTAACCATAAAAAATTTATGAAATTGAATTTGTTTTTCGGAAACTATCCTTTGAAATATAATTTTACTCCTAAATACTTGGGTGTTAAATTAGATTCCTCTCTGAATTACAAAGCACATTTGGATGACTTACGGATGAAGCTGAAAACGAGAAATAACATTCTACAGAAACTTGCTGGTACGTCATGGGGTTCTGACCCGACTACTCTTTGCACAGCAGCTCTTGCCCTGGTTTTTTCCACCGCTGCATATTGTTGCCCTGTTCATGTTCAGAAAATCGACGCACAGCTCAATTTATCGATTAGAATAATTACTGGTACTATCCGATCTACACCTACCCAATGGCTATCAGTGCTATCAAATATAGTTCCCCCCATATTCGGAGACAGTCTGCAACTTGGAATTCTTGGAATAAATTCAATTTATTTCCGTATTCTTTTCCGATACTTTCCTACGTTCCGGAAAATAGAACTCCAAGACTGAAATCACGTAAATCTATTTTGCCGAATAACTTTCTGAATTCGAACTCCAGCTACAAGGAAATCTGTAAATCCGAATGGGATGCATGTCCTTTATCTTATAAAGATCTAAAATCTGATCCATCGAATAAAGTTCCTAGTTTTAACCTTTCCAGGAGAATATGGTCCCTTCTTAATCGAATAAAAATATGTCATGGTCGTACCAGTAGCATGCTTTTCAATTGGAATTCAGTTGACAGTCCTAATTGTGAATGTGGTGAATCAGAGGAAACCGTTGAACACCTAATTAATAATTGTCCGATTTATAAATTTCAAGATGGCATCAGAGCCATACACAATGTATCAAATTCATTTTTGCAATGGGTTGAAAATTTTAGATCAATTTGATGAAGTAGAAATTGCATTCTCTTGCTGTTCTGTCTTTTTTTATTTTCAGATTGGAGTTTGTGTTTGGAAATCCTTCCTCCGACGAGCCGTTCCGATAATCGTGATGTCGTTCAATATAATATATTCAGATACAACAATTTTATTTTTTTTTACGGGGAGATAGGTCTGTTCGGCTGAGGTTTTCTCCCCTGGCTCTATAGTATCGTTTGATACTAGTGATGATAGTATCGTATGATATTATAGTATCATACGAAGAATTCCAAATTCATTTCCCATACTCACCTATATTCCAGATAATAGGGTCCCCAGATTGAAGTCGCGTAAACCTTTTTGGTCAAATTTTCTGACTAATATGAATAGAAGCGACAAAGAAATGTGGCAATCTGAATGGAATGTATCCAATTTTTTCAATAGAGATCTTATTTCTGATCCTTCCATCAGAGTTCCTGGTTTTGACCTTCCCAGGAGAATATGGTCTGTTCTAAATCGCATTAGAACAGGCCATGGACGTTGCAATAGCATGCTCTTCCGATGGAATTCGGTTGAGAGTCCTAGTTGTGAGTGTGGGGAAAATGAGGAGACTATAGAACATCTTATAAATAGTTGTCCCATTTATAAATTTCAAGATGGTTTCGAGGCTATACATAAAGTAACGAATGCATTTCTAAAATGGGTGGTTAATTTCAAAATTATTTGATTTATTCTGAATATTCGGTTTCTTTTCTGCTTTTTTCTTTTTTCATTTCAGATTAAGAATCGTGAGCCGTTTTGGGAAGAATCTATCGACGGATAACATGAAGATGATCTCACACTGATGTCTTTCAAGATTTTTCCTGATATTTAATATTTTATGTTATTTTTTTTACGGGGAGGCAGGTTTTTTCGGCTGAGGTTTTTTTCCCTGGCTCTATAGTATCGTATGATACTAGTGATGATAGTATCGTATGATTCTATAGTATCATACGAAGAATGTTATGATACCCCGTTCTTTTTTTACCTCAGCTTAGGTACTTTTTGTTTCAACATTTATTGTATTATTTTAGCTCTCTATTTTCATAAGAATATATATATATATATATATATATATATATATATATATATATATATATATATATATACGAAGAATGTTATGGTACCCCGTTCTTTTTTTACCTCAGCTTAGATACTTTTTGTTTTAACATTTATTGTATTATTTTAGCTCTCCAATTCATAAGAATATATATCGCACCATCGCTACAAAAGTAACACAACTAAAAATTTACTTTTTTCGGTTTATGCTATGAATTACATCAGAAAACGAGCCTAGATTAAATCATGGAAAATTTTTACCAACATCAGTGTGTCCTCCATTTATCATAAAGATACCTACATATCAAAATTGGTGTCTATTTCATGTTTCCGATTATTTAGAAAATATTCAGCATTTGAATATTTTCGACGTTTGATTTTGGAGTTGTGTCACTTTTGTAGCGAGAGTGCGATATCCACTACGCAAAAAAATTAACGCACATTCTGTAAATCTCAATTTTGATGAAAGTTAACTCTACATTGACTATATAACTTATTTTTTATGTTCTCTCGGGAAGATTTTGAACGAAACAAGACACAGTAAATGGAAAAAAAATCAGGATTTCACCGAATATTATGTGAAAGAAGAGAAATTAACAATTTTCAAAATACTGAAATGCTGATAATTGATTTAATACTCGGTATTTGCACCCGTTGCGTTAATTATAGCTCGACAACGACGGTTCATACTCAAAATGAGTGATCTTAAAATGTTCTGATCTAATCCTTCCCAGATTTCTCCGAGTTGGCTTACTAAGTCATTAAGAGTAGCTGGATGATTTTCTGAACTTCTCAGCCTTCTATTGAGGTTGTTCCAAATCTGCTCTAACGGATTGAGATCTGAATTTTTTGCTGGCCTTTCCATTCGAGAGACTTCAACCTCTTCAAGGTACTCCTGAACGATGCGCGCACGATGGGGTCTGGCATTAACGTCCATAAAAATGAAATTTTCACCAATGTATGGGGCAAATGGCACTACATGCTCTTCAAGAATGTTCCTCATATACTTATCAGCATTCAAAGCTCCATTCTCAACGACCACTAGGTCTGTGCGAGCAGTCAAAGATATTCCACCCCATACCATAAGCGATCCTCCCCTGAAACCAGTAGTATTCAGGAACTTGCTCTGAGCATATCTTTCATGTATACGTCTGTATACAAGGGAACTTCGATCACAATGGTAGAGGCAGAATCTAGATTCATCTGTGAAGAGAACTCTTTCCCAATCGGCCTCTTTCCAATGGATATGCTCTCTCGCAAAGGCCAAACGCGCCCTTCGATGGGCTGGGGTAAGAGCTGGGCCTCTTGCCTCGCCACGAGGCCTTAAATCATATTCTCTGAGGCGATTTCTTATTGTCTGAGTGCTAATTTGCACCCCATGAGTTTGCTCAAGTTGATTTTGAAGGAGGCGAGCGGTTGCAAACCGTTGTCTCAACGAAGAATCTCTCAAGTAACGTTCTTGAATGGCAGTTGTTACCCGTGGTCTACCCTGTCCTGGTCTTCGGACATTCATACCTGTCTCCCTGAATCGCTGCATCATTCTGGACACACTTGTATGGAAAACTCCAAACATTTCTGCAATTCTTGTGTATGTCCACCTAGCAAAACTACCGCTTGGGCACATTTCTCTATGGTGAAATTGCGTGTTTCGCGTTGCATAGCGATCGAGTGTAGAAAATCAAACGAAAGAAAAACTATTGATCACTAGAATTGATCGAGAACAACTGATTTTAGAATGGAGCCAATACATTCAAAATCTGATATTCCTGCTGGGAGAAAACATATGTATTGAAGAAAAATGTTGAAAATGGATAACATATAATTATGTAAGATAAGTGGCACGTGTGCTTAGTCAGCTAAAGTTAATATGGACATATTCAATAACAAATGAAGTTACAATGTATCGGGTATTTCAGAATACAGGGGGTGTATTATGTAATTATATGCATGCATAATTCTGATAAAAATAATTATCATTGAGAACACCTTCAGTTGTAGAATGAATTTGATATTTCCATAATGAGCGTTAATCTTTTTGCGCAGTGTATATTTCCCAGAGTTCATCAAAACGGCATGCGCCAGCCATATGTTTGGTAAGGAGCGTTCAAAGGGGTTCCGCATGTGTAAGAGTTCAAATGACCTCAGAATGAATTTATTCTTTTGATTCAAAATGTGTTTACCTCATTTGAACATTTGTTAACTTTGCTAATTTTGATAATTTCTTATATACTTTGTTATTTGAAATACTTTACCCTATAACTGGGAATAGTCCTGTTGGACGAATAAAGTGGATTTATCATTATTATTATTATTACTAGTGCAGAATATTGAAAATGAATCTAAAACTAACAACATCGAAAAAGTGATATTCATGGTTAATGATTTACTTCATTTCCAGGACCATTCTTGTTCAAAATTTCAGATCGCTAGAAAAGCGGTGAACCAGTCGTTATCGGGCAAACGCCGGCGAACTTGTAATTCAACCGTGACAGCGTCGTTAATCGAGGTCCACCGCAGCACCTCGACGTCCGCGTTACGTCACATCCGGTCTCGTCCGAAAGGAAATCTTAATAAGCTTTCCAGATGGCCAGGCATCGGAGCGGGCCGCAAACGGCGTCGTTCGGCGACCGGCCACTTGTCCGGGCTCAGACCGGATCAGGTTCCCGCGGGACTACGGGAATCAAATTGGGTCCGGATTGCTGCGACCTGGACGAGGATGTGTATCGGCGTCATCATCCTGGCGGCGGCGGGTAATAACTAACTTAATAATATTCCTTCTCGGTTCCTTCTGCGACGGAGATTTCGTCCGCATAGGGGGTGGTTGGGGGTTGGCATCGTTTTTAATCGGGTTTCTGTAATGGGGTTGTGATTTCGGGATATGAGATCCATCATGTTATTGGGGACGATGCTTGACGAAGGAGCGGTAATATGATCTTCTAACGAAAATGAAATTGTTATACATGGTTCAACGAAAACTTAATACATGGAATTTCCGACTTTGAAATGAAAATGTGGAAATTCGTTCGAAACCGTCAATTTCTGATCCGAGAAAGAATAACTTTACCGGTTTTTTCATCCGTGTAACTTCAACCGCCAAGCCTTGGTGAGCACAACAACTTGATTTTGTATTATAACGGGGGTGTCGCTGTCGCTATAACAAATTTTGAAGCTTGTGTGGAATGTATCAATAGGAACCATCCTATATAATTATCATACTTGAGACAACAAGGTCTCAACGGTCCGAGTAACCTTACATCATCCTAAAAACGTGATGAAGATCTATACACATTGTTTATATCCATGGTCAGTATTATCAAATACCTGCTATTGTTTCAAAGCAGTAAACAATGTAATAATATATATTATCATTCTATCAAAACAACAAGCAGAGTTGAACTGAAGTCATTGATTGAATGATTCATTCATTGTGTATCTGTGTAACATGGTCTAAGAAATAAACACCCTCGATGAGACTCCAGTGTGTAATTTACCATTCCTTTGCTGTATGACGATTGAGCGAACCAACCCTAGCTGGGTACATCACACTTGTATCAAGTACTATCTGACCTTAAAATTTCGCTTCAGATTATTCATCGATAATGGAAAGGCACTCGAAAAATCACACTTCACTCTTTTCAAATTTATTTGTGCTTCCTTCTTTCGAAAAATGAATCCCCAAGAAGTACTTCCGCAGTACTGAATAAGGACAAGTCTTTAGAATAAAAAATACTCGAAAATTACATCTGGAGACTTGAGAACTATGCCCGATAGCGTGATTTCAGAATATGATACAGGAGGTCACAAATTCTTTGTCAAAGTAAGAAGTGACGAAACATTAGAAACAATTGAAACCCCATTTTTTCGAAGCATTTTTGAAATCTTCGTCAAAAAATAATAGGAGCATACCTTCAAGACTCTTATCCCAAAATGAATATTTTTCGAGATATTAAGGAAAAACGATTTTATCTTCAATTTCATTCTGAATGTGTTCTTCAACTGGAAAATTATTAGCCGTCAAGTAAAATTTTTGGAAATCTCTGTTATCGAGAAAATATTTTCTTAGTAACTCGTCTGAACTTAGAGAAAATATTTTCTCGATAACAGAGAATTTGTCTTGACTCTAATTTCAATAAATTATAATAATATCAACATGGACAACTGGATATATACAAATACATAATTTCGAATTAAGTTTAATGGCGGCTACCGTTTTTCTGCTCCATCAGTTGGCACCTCTGTTGCGTGAAGTCTTGTCAAAGTTTGTTATTATCAGTTGTGCACCTCCATCATTCGTAACAGAGATAGCACATACGTTACCAAAGGTTAAGACTGCCTTTAAGCAGTGGCAATTAGCTCATCGTAGAATTAACTCTACTTTATCAAAACATTCGCTTAAAATCCTAATACGTCGCAAGTAATAATTTATTTCATATAATGTTCATGTTTGCCCACTTATGAAGAGGTATGAACTGAAATTCCAAATGACGTCTCATTACAATGCCTTTTATTCATGTGTCAAGGAAGCTCAACTTCTAATACTGCATATTGGTCAGTACAAGATAGTGACAGAAAAATAGTTCAAATTGGAATAAATCCTGTTATATTAACTGCTGCTACAAATATTTCATTCACAAAGACAATATTTTTTGAACAATTTTTTATTACAGAGCCCTATATCAGCACCTCAGAGGTAAAGTATGTTGAGTCACATTTTTTCACATACGAGTTTTCTACAATATTCAATTCACATTGGTAAATTCTAGCTACTTGAACGCATTTTTAACTCCCTAGGTAGGTAGATCAGTTGACCAAATAATGGCAGTAAACATTTTTGAAACAATAATCGAACTGAAAAATCTAACTATCTCTCTTCTGACTAATTTTGATTATGTGACCTAACACACCTTACCTCTGGGGTGCTGATATGGAAAGAACATATGTTTGTAGTTCATTTTCTACTTGTTCAAAATTTTTCAGAAGATGTTATCTGCTGAAAGTATAACTTCTGAAGATGTTAGACAGTCGAACTGGCGAAACATCGAGAATGAATGCACGATGTTGAATAAAATATTCGAAAAATAAGTGACTGTAAACGATGGCGAAAGCCTCAACTAATATGTAAAGTAAGCAAATATACCTTTGACTTAGCTCTTTTTAAAAACCTCTCAATTTCGCAACCTCTTTTTTCAATTCGTTTTCAGGGCACTGATAATCATTGATTAGTAATTCATACTTGCAAATTTTTAATAACGCATACATACATACACTCGTAATGCAGAATTCATACTACCCAATTACGACTTTTCATCGGCGAGTTCAAAGATCCATGAAGTAGTTCGAGACTTTTTTCGGTCAACAATTCGAGAAATTTCGAGTAAATCAAAATGCTTTCATTAAAAAAGTAAAGTTTGAAAAAATTTCCCGAATAGTTCATCACTCACAAATGAGACATGCTCCTGAAATATCAATTCCACTAGAAATAATTCACGGCATATTGTCCATAAAAAGGAACAAACACCAAAAACACAGCAGATCTCATTATCGCCTATGCGTGGAAATCCATTCAACCAAATAACGTTCACACAAAAGAGCAAAATCCGCGTAACTCATTTCGAGGGACGAATGTATAGAGACATATCCTAGAATTCAATAAAACTGCACAGTTTCATAGACTAACTACCCCGCCACGCCCTAACATAACAACGCGAAGGGAGCCAACAGTTAAAAACGCGGAAAAACGACCCGTACAATGGTCGCAAATTTGTATTATGCAACAGAATCGAAACGAGGCATTCAACGGTTATTGTGTTATTATGCGCTGCAAGTGTAAAGGGTATCTCTGACAGATGTGCTGAATCGTAATTTTTCGGATTGTTGCAGGACGAAGTGAGATTTATGAGACCCCACGCTCTCTAACTAGCAACCACCCTCGTTTGTTCTAGTCGGATGGACAGGTTCAAGAAACCATTTGCCACAATGCGTGCTGTATGAATAACAAGCGGTAATTTGTATTCGAATGTCATTAGGCTAGAATCGAGTGCAGGATTTTTGAATATCTATGGGTATATATAATGGGAGGGGAGGGCTCTGCATTTTTGGGATTTTTTCTCCCAGTAAACAAAAATCGAGTATAAAATTCTTCAAACCTATGTCAAAAACCCAATTCCTCCCAATGAATTGTTGTCTCACAATGAAAAAAGACATAACACTTCGAAGTTGCAGACTTTGTATTGTTTCGAAGTCTATGTATATTGTATATCAGACTCCTTCGTCAGACACATTCCTAAATTCATCAAACTCTTCAGAATCGTAAAAATTTTTTTGACTTAGCAATTGAAGAAAGCAGGATTCTTGTTGAATGAAATTGAAAAAAAAATTATTTTGGACTAATCTTATCTTGAGCAATATTAATTTTGTGTATCTGTTACAACCAAAGTGAATATTCTAGCTATTATGAAAAATAAATAAACACACTGGTTTTAATTATATCTTTAATCAGCTATCGATTTCGGCAAAACACTTATACCATCATCAGGCTGTCCTGAAATGACACTCATGTGCAAAAGAATAACAAACATTCAAAAAGGACTTACTGTCATGAAACACAGAAACAAGCTGCAATTTATAAGGTGTAGTACAAACATAAATGGATTCTCAATTTAACATGGAAAATCTCATTAGTCCAAGAACTAAAATTAAAATAGTAATCAACAATAATAACACTGGCTGGAGGACAGATGTAGACACACAACAGCCATGCGTCACACAGAAATTTATAAACATAGAGATAAAATAAATTATTTTTTGGCTATCGTCTCTAAATGAACATTTTGAAAATATTTTGTAATGGAAACTCTTTTACATCGTTAACAAGGTTGCTGTCATGTTTTCTTCTCAAAATTTCCAATTGTTCTAAAAGGGATTGAAGTTTTATGGTTGTTATCAATAAGGTGGTTTCCTAATGCCGATGAAGGTTTATTCTTCACGTGTTCAGAGAATCTTATACTAGCAGAGCGTGAAGTCATACCAACATAATAAGCCTGGCAATCTTCGCATTCGATCTTGTAGACTCCACTTTTTTGTTCTGTTTTTATTTTTGGTTTGTTGTTAACTAAAATATTTTCTAGAGTAATACCTCCCTTATTAGTAACATAGTAGTTATATTTCTGCAATATTGAGTTGATATTGTAATTAAGGTTTCGACAGAAGGGAATGGAGATATACTTAAGGTTTACGCTATGATGTGGAAAGATCTTTTTATCTAGTAATTCTTTTTTCTTTTTTTGTTGTATTATGTTATCTATGTAATACTTTGGATACTTATTATTTAGGCAAATTGTGTAAATAATCTCAAGTTCTCTCTTATAATTTTCAACTGATAAAGGTACAGTATTCAGTCTGTGCAACAGGAAGTTAAATGCTGCTTTCTTTATATGTGGCGGATGATGTGAGTCATAAGGAATGATGACGTCAGTGCTCGTAGGCTTTCTGTAAATATCAAACTCGAAATAGTATGTTCCGTCTAATTTAAGCTGAATTCTTAAGTCCAGAAAATTGATGGTATTGTCAGAGGCTTTTTCTAAAGTGAATTTTATACCGAACTGACTGTTCAAAAGTTCCAAGAAGGAATCCAAGTCCCTCTCACTGCCGGACCAAATACAAAAGATATCGTCCACATACCTTCTCCAGAACACTATAAATTCACTCAGGGGAAGACCCATTATATGTTTTTCTATGAAGTCCAAGTAGGCTTCTGCGCCACTAAGCGAAGATCCCATAGGTAGTCCGTTGGTCATGATGTAGATTTTGTTACAAAATGCAAAAAAGTTTTGTTTAGTTGCTAGATTTATTAGGGATAATATATTCTCGACATCTTCTTCTTCAAGCTGGAAGTGGTTCTCTTGAGATAAAAGATGGTGTAAATGGTCCTTAAGAATAGATAAGGTTTGCTCCACTGGGACATTAGTATAGAGGTTCACAACATCAAAAGATAATAAGAGGTATGTGTTGTCCTTGTTCAGGTTGATGGATTTTAGTTCTTCTATGAGTTCTATTGAATTTCTAATGGAGTATATCGACCTGCATTTCAATTTGTCAACAAGAATATTATTTAGAACTTTGGAGATCTTATTTGCCGGCGAATTAACAGCTGAAGTAATGGGACGTATACTCTTATCCGGTTTATGAAGTTTGATCATGGATTATAGCACAGGTATTCGTGGATTCTTCTCTTTAATTGTATGTATATTGACGGCGCCCAATTTCTGCAGAGTAGGAAGGCACTTTTTTAAAATAGGATTGAGTTTATTATTGTAGCTTAACATTGGGTTGTTTTTTATTTCTTTGATGTTATTATCCTCAAAGAATTGTAAAGTTTTCTCTATATATATGCTCTTATTCAGGATCATTAGGCCGGCATTTTTATCTGCTTTGGTTACAATCAAAGTATTGCTGTCTAGTTTCTTTTTTTATCTTTTCAATATTTTTGTGGAAGTTTTTGCTATTCATTATTTCTTTTGAACTAACTGGTTCGAGATTTGAATGTTTCCTCAAAAGATGTGTCAACTCACTTGCGATATTATTATATTCAGGATGCTTTTTAGTTTGAAACTCTACACTTCATCCATCGAGAGACGATACCGCTTCAAAACAACAAGGCGGAGCCAAATTCGTCAGAACCGGGTTTAATCTTCAATGTTTCAGATTTCAGTTTTTCCGAAGAATTATGTTTCCATGTTAACCATACGCTACATAGATAGATCAGATTTCATTTCAGTCGATAAATATCTTTCGTGGTGATTGCCCATATCGGCGCGTTCAATCGAACATATTGCGTGTTATAATTTTAAAAACAATGACGAGTTCTACACATTCTGCCCAGGAATTTACAACAAAAAAGCGATCAAAAAAACGTTCATTTAGTAGTACGGAAAAAAGCATTATAAATAATATTTATACATCGACAATGGAATCGCGTCCTGAAGCTTTAATATCGGAAATAGTTAAACAGACTTCTTCTACCAGCGGAGTAGGTGAAGCTTCTGTGTACAGAATTATTAGGGAAAGAAAAATAGTAGAGCAGTATTTTCTTCACCGAAAAAGAATAAGCCCAGAAAAACCATACAGGACAAAGTGAATGATTGCGATAAAACTGTTATACGACGAATTGTACATCAATTTTTTTTTCGGAACGAGATACCAACTATAGACAAGGTTCTTGGAGCTGTTAATGACGACGAAAGCTTGCCAAATTCTAAACGAAGTACTTTCCATAAACTTCTAAAATCATTAGATTTCAAATATGTACGTAGGGGTTGAAAAAGTGCTTTATTAGAACGAGCAGAGATTATTTTATGAAGACGAAATTTTTTAAAATCTTTGAAAAAAAATAAAAGATTGGTTAGGATCAAAAAATATCCACTTCGATGACGAAATGCTCAAAGTAGAACTTTTACAATAAGTGGCACTGCATAAGGCTGAATATGATAAATATGTTGTAGATCAATTGGCATCTTCTATATCCAAAACTCAAGTTTATGAGTGACGAAACACTTCGATAAAAGATAGGTAGTGCCCCGGCGCCGCGCTTCGCTTGGCTCGTGTTGGCGGATTATAGCCGACTTTGTAAGTACATACATGGAATCAAAAACGAACAATAATTTTGAAATATATATTCATAAATAAATCACTCAATTGTCGTACCTAATACAGATCTGGAGAAGGCGGAGAAAGCATTAAACGGGAGCCAATGAAAATATTCATAACCTTGTAAGCGTACATTTAGTTGTTGACTTCCACTATCAGATCTCGCTGGATATCGTATAGGTCTATAGCCAGGCAGGGTAGATCGATTTTGTTGGGGTATGGTGAAAATTTATGACCAAGATTAAACGTATTGATCTCTTCCTCGGTGAACATAACCTCAGAAAGGTTAGTGAATCTAGGGTGGAACGATGTTCTGTGGTCATTGCAGGCGTTGGTAGGCTGGTTTGTATTATAACGTTCATGATTACGTAAAATGAGCATTTCAAGTTTTCGTCTCCTCTTCGCGTCTGCTCTCATATTTTCTAAAATAACCGTTTCCTCTAGTTTGGAGACAAGAGTTTCGTATTCTGAGGTATGAAGGAATTTCAAAAGATGACGATGTAAAAATTTGAGTTTCATGTCTATCTCACCAGAATTATAAAACTGTCGTCTGATCTCCCACTTTAACAGAGAGGTGTGGATGAATGACTTGTAGTCCTTATTGAGATGTGATGGAAGTTTGATATTAAGGAATCTTGGGATAACCTTGTTATGTCTGCAATCTTGTAGAAAATTTAAGTGTTGTCTAGTGCGATGTCGCTTGTTGAGAGTGCATTTCAGTTGTCGGAGAACTTTGGATAGCTCCAAACTTTCTATGAAATTGATGTATTTCTCCATCAGCGTGTAGAATATAGTAAGAAAAATAAATAAACACACTGGTTTTAATTATATCTTTAATCAGCTATCGATTTCGGCAAAACACTTATACCATCATAGATATAATTAAAACCAGTGTGTTTATTTATTTTTTTACTATATTCTACACGCTGATGGAGAAATATTATTAGCG
This sequence comes from Hippodamia convergens, assembly GCA_038502775.1. Classification (NCBI taxonomy): domain Eukaryota; kingdom Metazoa; phylum Arthropoda; class Insecta; order Coleoptera; family Coccinellidae; genus Hippodamia; species Hippodamia convergens. Next base: position 103,659,174 of record CM076607.1, read on the forward strand.
ATATCCATATGTTTAATTACGAGCCTATTAGGTCGAATTGTTTAATAATGGTTTATTCATCATATAATTGAGGCCTTGCACTTAATACCTGACAAATGAAGGTACTCTGCTTTTCCTCTGTAGGCTACGAATCAGTAGTGAACGATCGATCTGTATCCAGACGAATTACATATTCGTAAATAATTCAATTCTCGATTTTTTCATGTAACTGTCGTATTTAGAGTGTTCGTAATTAGATCATAGAATATAATCCACTAGTCTAAAATATTTTATATTATTGATTATTGGATATACCTATTTATGATCAATTTGTGTCCGTTTCAACGAGAAAAAAAAGTTTACAACCAAATCTCGAAAGTGAATCACAAGAACTTTGATTCTAGATTCTAGAGTAGTATTTTACATTCCATCACAAAAACGGACGATTCAACATAACGTCTCAATACACCTTCCGATATGCGTTCCGATCACCTTTCGAGTACTCGTAAATATTTAAAAATTTATGTAGGCTACAGAATTTTGAAAAGCGTCCAGAATCGCAATTTTCTGAAGGCTTACGAAGAGCTACAAATTGGCTAACAGATGAAAGCAGAATACCACCATAAGTTTGCCCAAAGTGAAAAATGAACCTTCTGTCATTACTTTATTAACAACCTTCTGAAGTATAAGCCTGAAACAAAGAAATATGGCAACACGGCGTGAGAGTCCAATATATGCTTGCTTTTATTCATGATAAAAGAATTATTTTTCTTTCCGAAAAATACGACTGGAGAATATAGTTTGAAGTGAGGTGAGATATAGTTAATGAAGTAGTTCCATCGTAGGAGAGCAATACCTAAAAGATACAAACCTTATATTTGAAGTTCCTAAAAGAAAAAAATATCCCATCTCAATATACTGAAGGAACACAAAATTGAAATTAATCGGTCTGAAATAGGAATGTTAACACTTTTATCGAAATGACTTGACAACATCTGTAACCCAAGAAATATCTTTTCTGACAAGATTAACATATGTGCCAATAAAGTTAAACGAGTTTTATACTTTGTTTTCATCATATCATTATGTTTGTATGAAGGGGCGTTTAGATTTAGAATTCTCTTTTCTTCGACGAAGTAAACCGATTGTCGAAATGCAGAACTTTAATTCCACTACTGAATGCCACAGCTCACAGTGTTTTTCTTTGTTTGGGAAGTTTGTTGAACCTTTGCTACGAATTATAAATGTATATCTATATATGGGGAAAAAAATTAGCACCCTAATCATGCGCCATGATGGATCTAAATGGGGATTGGACTAGTGGAGACTCTGTTCGCAAATCCATTCAAGATGAGAAAATGCCGTCATCGAAACTTAGTAGAGACTGCTGCATGACTGTGCCATTACTGTTTTATTTGCAAAAATATGTGAAAACAATCGGAACTTTCTACCGGCAGTGTTTCATGTTTCACTGGAAATAACATTATATATTAAATTTTTTTATCTCGTTTACTAAAAGTTGAAAAAAGGATTTTGTATTTTGAATACGAAGGCATCTTTTTCATCTTATCTCATACAGAAAAATTGAGATAGAAACAATTGAATCAAGTGTATTCTTCCCAGTGAAAAAGTGCTTGTAAAAAATGTTAATTATTTTTAGATAGTTCCGAAAATGAAAAAATCATGGCACATCTTCGAAATAGATAAAATATAAAAATTTTGTTATATCTTCAAAACAAATGAAGATAGGCATATTTCGATGTTTTAGCACTACAACTTTTGAACTAGAGGTGATAGACGAAATCTGATGTACGATTCTCGATCTCTTTTTCGGAAAAACTACTAAGAGTTGTATTCATTTCTGGCTACCGTTTTTTGTTTTCGAGTCATAAACAAAAAATGGAAAAATGGGGATATCAGAAAAAATTTATATCTCTATATTTAGACTGGTACTTGTGCGTATTTATTCTGGAAACCAATAAAAATATTCTCCCGCATTCATCTCATTAAAACTAAAAGTACATATACACGCACCGGCGAACTGCATTCCGGGACTGCAGGAACGTAGATCTACAGTTTTGTTATCACTACACATGCACAGATAATCGAGAAGTCCCGGCCGACAGTTTCGGCGAATCGTTTGAAAAACTGCCGTGTGTAGAGCAATCAGGTCTTACGATTTAACTGTATCGTGTGTAGTGCGCTACAGATCTAGACTGTCAGTTCAAATCGACAGTCCTGGGACTGCAGGCCGCCGGATCGTGTATAGGGACCATAAGTGTTTCGATTGAAACGGTGGATCATGTGGATCTTTTCGTTATTTCGTAATCCATTTTGAGATTGAATAAAGAGGTTATGAAATCTATCCCGGTTATAATTTTGTATAAGTTATTTGACGGATGGAGACTGTTCTTGTTATACCCTGAGTTGCAGGAACGTCCATTAAATTTAATGCTGCCTCAATTCTCCATTAAACGGAGTATCCATGGCTTCCGTCTATGGATATTCCGTTTGAGGGAGAATTAAGGCGGCATTAAATTTTAATGGACGTTCCTGCAACTCAGTGATAGGAAGCTATATTTTTCTGTGCTCATCAACAATTGAAACCATAGAAAGTATTGAGACCAATTTCTATACCCATATTGATACGAACCATACGATGTTATATATTTTTGAAATCAGAAAAAATTAAGCTTTCAGAAAATGGCACAGAAATCTAGTGTTCCTATTAAAAAAAATAAGTCATAGCTTCGTAATTATAAATGGTTCAAAAAAGACGAGCGTGCCACTACGTAAGAAAGTGCCTCTGTATTGTTTTAATTTCAGAGCTCTATCATCAGTATTGGCGGAGATATAAATTTTTTTCGATATCACTATTTTTCCAATTTTCGCTTATAACTCGAAATCAAAAGAAGGTGGCCAAAAATGAATACTACTCTTGTTAGTTTCCCTGAAAAAAAAAAGAGATCGAGAATCGTATATCAGATTTTGTCTATCTCCTCTGGTTCGAAAGTTGTAGTGCTAAAACATCGAAATATGCCCACACTGTACATGGCAACATTAACACACTAGGAAAAAGTATATTCTAAAACAAGTTGCAGAATGAGCTTCTATTCCAACACGAATGCGAAATTCGAAAACGAGCGACGAAGGAGCGAGTTTTCGAAAGCATGAGTGTTGGAATTGCCTTCTGCAACGAGTATTAGACGATATTTTCCCTATTTCAGTAAAGTTTTGTGGACATCATTCGAAATTCAAATAAAAATTCAGATCAGTGACTTTTGTATTGTATCTTGGCAGTTGGTGTCACTAACGAAATTTGACAGATTGCGGAATTTGAATTGATTTGATTCGAAAATTGAGTGGATCGGAGATAAGTACTGGCAACCACAAAACGAAAAATATAACTGAAAGCAATGCTATGATGAGTTGCATTACAGCACTACTTTTAGTACTGTAATGAACTCATTACGATACTGAAATAGAGAAACATTAATACATTCTTATCAACGTCGAATTTATTAATTCCTATCAAACCCTTGAAGTTCGTGTGCAATTCTGAGCAACTTTTAAAGAATTTCACCACACGCTCTATCGAATCGACGACAACCTGTCGTGCACCTCATTTAATTAGCAGCTGGGCGCGGCGTCCCGATGTCCTGCACGGCGGGCGGTGTCAGATGACGGACGCGCCCTTAACGAAGCGCAGGAGAATTCAGCAGGAGTAAAATTTTTCTGTTGCGATTTTGATATCAGGGAAGCATCTCGTTTCACGTCGGTTCGTTTTCAGTTTTACTTTATTCATATAGCAGAAGAATGCAACTTTGGTCTATTTTATCCGTGGAGATTGAACATAAGAAAAACAGCTAATCCCTCCTTTTTCATATTTCGTTTCTCATTATTTCCACTCGATGCATGTGACAGGAGCTTTTCATAGCTATCTTTGTCCACATCAAGAAAGCATCTTATTTAATTTAGTAGCATTTTTATTTTTTTCTCAATATTTGATCAAGATGAAGGATGGTCGTTTTGAATGTTGACCCCAAAGTTGGAACGAATTCTAATTAAACATCTATGAATACGATTCAATAGGACCAGAAGTTTGAAAGCTCTTTATTTTATCAATGTATCAAGCCTCATGCCGTGGAAGTTATGAATAGGATAAGTTTAAAAAAAAACTATGAAATCTCTCATGATTCGTAAGACATATTAGGTAGAGTGTAAAAAAAATCTCAGATTATGGAAATCTGTAGTAATTTGTCATCAATATGACTTGTCTCATACCCAAAATTCCAATGAGCGAAATTCGGGCCCTTCCCCGGAAGTTTTAATAGGAGGCCCCCTCAATAGATCTATGTTATTTATGATAAGTTTCCCCTGACGTTTTCCAAAAAACATATTGAAGAAAATTTGATTCAAATAATATATATATATATATACTAAATATATATATATATATATGGATTCGTAGTGCGTTGTGACCTCCGTTAAGTTCAGTGGGCGACCTGACCTCCGGGTGAAGGAGTGGTGTGATTGAAATTTTTTTTGTCAATAGATTTAGACGGGAAGGCAAAAAATATAGGGACCTTGAGAGGGGAAAAGATTTTGCTCGAAAATTTTTTTTTCATATGAAACAGACCTTGCTACCTCCGCTTATATTTTGTATGGGTCGTGCGCTGTGTCCTCCTGCAACGATGCCAGATTTTCGGAGGACAGAAGGTAAATTAGTTCTTAATAATCATATATGGAATGCAGCTGTTCTTTCAACACATGTTTGGAAAGATAAGTGCTTTACGCTGCTCATTCCGGAGCATCGGAATAAATAAAGAAACATCGTCTTGTGCCTGACAAAGGCTTCGTGAACTAATGGTCCCTATACACGGCTATGAAATAGAACGAGAGGTTTCTCAAAGTTTCAAGCATTATAAATCGAGATACTTTTTACAGAAAAAAACAAATTCTATTGAATTGGGAAACATGCAACTGAATGTTGAAAAGATGAAGAAAAGTTAATTACTCACAACATTGATGGGATTAATCATAATTGAACCTTTTTACCAAAAACAAATATTATACGTTATATTAAATTATAAAAACCATTAGATAACCTTCAGTTTTCTATTCCTTCAATGCACGGTTGGAAAATTTTCGATGTTTCCGCCCTCCCAAAAATTTGGTTTCGTCTCGTTGCTGGACATCTTTAAAGATATTCAATGAAGAATATTATACCTCTGAAGAACAATAATGCTTTCGGAGTATAATATGAAAGTCTATGTTTTCGTTAGTTTGTTTATTTGTCTTCACAGAAATCGGGAAGCAAATGTCCGGTTTGATTGTGGAATTCATTCTAATATACTCAACGAAGAAATGGGGCAAATATAGAATTTTCATGAACAAGTTGTTATATGAACCATTTGATTCATGGCTTTTACGGACGACGCTGGATGAACTACAAGAGATAGTGGAACTCGAAAGGGACATTTTTGTAGTGTAAGAAAATTTATACATAAAAGTCATACATATGTCTAACTCTCATCGGGGATATCCCTCGATAACCAATTTTAACATATTCAATTCAATCCAAATCAATGTTTAATTTGAAGGGACCTTTTGACTGGTATAGAATGAATTGAAATTTAAATAAATATGACTGTTATCATTCCTTATGAAAAATGCTTTTCAAAGCATAGTTTCCTGAAGAATATTTCCCGAGATATGACGAGAGGCTGAAATAAAAATTTAGACAAGAAATAAAATTTACGATCTATCGTAACGAAGCGTTCTAACGCTTCATTTGATTGATTCTAACGAATCATTTGATAACTTGATATTGTTTCAAGTTTTCTCCATCATTGAGGTTTTGGATTTTTTGATATTGATAATCGTAATTATATTTTGATTTAATTTTTCATATTGAGATTTTTTGATTTTCTGTTCTCACGTTCATCTGATGCACAATATCTGCAAGTTGAAGCATTTAATGAAAAGTAGCATAATATAGTGTACGTGTACAGGGTTAATATTGGTCGTAAAAAAAAGTTTAAATGAGCACAATTGACGTACCTATTTTTCATGGGCATTCAGAATTCAGTACTAGGAAATGCAGTTTTTGTAAACCTAAAAATTTGCTCTAAACTGTTGTTTTCTATATGGTACAGTACGTGATCAGGCATTCAAAGTTTTGTGAATCCCACCTTGAAAGTGGTTTTCCGTCTATGATCACTTCAAATGAAAAAGGTCCCTCTTATTTTTTAAATTGGCAATATGATGAATAAATTGATATGATGAATAGTGAGTGGTAAGGACCTCTTGAAATATTGACCTTTGAAATTAGCATTTTTAGTGTACCAGGGGCGGACTAGGTTGTACATTTGAAGCTTACATTATCCCTGTATGATAAGGGATACATTATCATACGAATGATTCGAATACCTTGAATATTAAGCTCAGGAAAAGGTTCTCTTGTTCATTGTCGATAAAATGAACCGTTCTCGAAAAACAAAATATCAAGAGAACCTAGTCTGCCTCTGGTAAACTAAAGAAGCTCGTTTAAATTGAGTGTTTTAAGAGGTCTTAACTACTGTTCATTATAACAAACTAGCGGCTCCGCTCGCGTAATATTTCAATTCAAAACAGTACTGATTGGTCCACAACCACACATTCATAACTCGTATCGAAGCAGAGACATGCACTTGACTACGTGACAAAGCGATCTCGATTAGATTCAACAATTTCTTGCATAAATTCGCATTCGTTCAACCTGCTGTAACTTTTAAGGTATCCATTAGACAACTATACGGTAAGGGGCATTTTTCAATTGAAAAAATAAAAACACAGGACTACGTTCACAATATTTTAATAAATTAAACATCTAATAAGTCGACATGTTTCGGGTTTTATCCCATTCTCAAGACTGAAAAGTAAACGCATAAGTCAAAGAAATAAACATCAAACAACAGATGTTAAAACCGGAGATAAGCGGAAATCTAATTGATCGTTCACAATTGGTTGTTTATATTTTGAAGCAGAAAATATTTCCAAAATTTCTAGAAGATCTAGGCGTCTGCTTTTTTCTCCTTCATGCAATATTCTTGTTTTATTAAAATCTATGAAATGGTTACAAGTGATACAATGATCAGAAAAACCAGTTGTTAATTTGTTTTGAAGAATTGACTTTCTATGTTCATTAACCCTTATCTTAAGAGAACGACCAGTCTGACCTATGTAAAAAGCTGGGCATTCGTCACAAAAAATTTTATAGACACCACTTTTTTCAAAAGTTGTTTAACTATCCTTTCCATAACAAAACATTGATTTCAAGTTTTTCTTGTTGGTACATACAATGTCAATTTTATTTCGTCTTAATCTACTACAAATATTGTCGCTTATTTGTGGGATATAGTTTATATAAGCAAATTTATCAATACAGTTATTAATTTGGATGGGATGTATACTTGATAATAGTTTTTGATATTGTTTTCTGTCAATTAATTTATCTATAATATCGGGAGAGAAACCATTGTTCAATGCCAATGTTCTTAACACTTCCACTTCTTTTTCGAAATTAGCTGTTGAAAGTGGTATTGATATTAGACGGTGTACCAGGGAATGAAAAGCTGACATTTTAATTTTATATGGATGTGAACTACTATTATGGATGAGGATGTCTGAAAAAGTAGGTTTTCTATACACATCAAATTCCACATGATCTTCTACTATTTTTATCTGAATGTCCAAAAAGTTAAACGACTTATTTTCATTTTCCATTTCCAGTGTGAACTGGACCGGCACAAACAAAGAGTTAATCAGTTGGAAAAACAATTCAAGCTCAAAATCTGAGCCAGTCCAAATACAAAACACGTCATCTACATATCGTCTCCAGTATAGTACAAATTCAGTCACATTGTTATTAATTGACGAGAATATTTTCTTTTCCAAATGTGTCATGAATACTTCGCTTAAAAGAGGAGATAAAGGAGAACCCATTGTTAGACCATCCAACTGTTGATAGAATTTTCCATTGAACTTGAAATAACTCTGTTCAAGACACAACTGCAAAAGTTTATTTGTTCCATCTATCAATTCTGCACTGAGGGAAAAATTATTATGGAGCTGTTCGTTGATTAAATTTTTAACTTCTGTATGAGGTATTGATGGGAATAAATTTACTACATCGAACGAAATTAACCTAGCACTCGGAGGGATTTTCAGTGACTTTAATTCATCTGTAAGTTGGATTGTGTTTTTGATGGAGTAAATTGGTTCATGTTGAATCATTTTTGGTAAAATAGAATTCAGATATCTACAGAGTTTTGAAGCTGGTGCATGAGTATAGGAAACAATGGGTCCCATAGGACAATTCTCTTTATGGATTTTAGGTAGAGCATATAATTGCGGTATTCGTGGATTCATTATCGTCAAAGGAAAAGTTATTTCAGATAATACGTTTGGGCAATTTTTGATATACTTTCTGAGTGAATTTTGAAATTTCGATGTTGGGTCAACTTTCAGTTCTCGGAATTTATCAGAGTTCAACAATAATTCTGTTTTTTGTAAATAATCAGTCTTGTTCAAAATTGTAACTGTATTGCCTTTGTCAGCTTTTGTAATTATCAGATCATTCTCAGAGGCTTTCTTTTTGATTTGTTTCAAAACGGCAACTTCGATTATATCCTGTCTAATACGAGCATTGGATATCATTCTCGCACAAACAGATTTTTCAAAGTTTTGTATCTCAGGAGATTCGATCTTATTTAAAGCTAATTTTACATTAACTGCTAAATGTTTGAGGTCCTTATTATTAAACATATTCGGACAGTGTTTCAAACCTTTTTCCAATAATCTCAATTCAGCTTCTTCGAAATGTACTTCTGTAAAATTCTTCACTTTTTCATAAAACTTCACTGCACTTTCACTGGCGCGCATCGACAGATTAGGCTTGAATTTATCCCTACAATGCATAAGAGATTCAAGTTTTCTCTGCGCGCCAGTGAAAGTGCAGTGAAGTTTTATGAAAAAGTGAAGAATTTTACAGAAGTACATTTCGAAGAAGCTGAATTAAGATTATTGGAAAAAGGTTTGAAACACTGTCCGAATATGTTTGATAATAAGGACCTCAAACATTTAGCAGTTAATGTAAAATTAGCTTTAAATAAGATCGAATCTCCTGAGATACAAAACTTTGAAAAATCTGTTTGTGCGAGAATGATATCCAATGCTCGTATTAGACAGGATGAAATCGAAGTTGCCGTTTTGAAGCAAATCAAAAAGAAAGCCTCTGAGGATGATCTGATAATTACAAAAGCTAACAAAGGCAATACAGTTACAATTTTGAACAAGACTGAATATTTACAAAAAACAGAATTATTGTTGAACTCTGATAAATTCCGAGAACTGAAAGTTGACCCAACATCGAAATTCCAAAATTCACTCAAAAAGTATATCAAAAATTGCCCAAACGTATTATCTGAAATAACTTTTCCTTTGACGATAATGAATCCAAGAATACCGCAATTATATGCTCTACCTAAAATCCATAAAGAGAATTGTCCTATGGGACCCATTGTTTCCTATACTCATGCACCAGCTTCAAAACTCTGTAGATATCTGAATTTTATTTTACCAAAAATGATTCAACATGAACCAATTTACTCCATCAAAAACACAATCCAACTTACAGATGAATTAAAGTCACTGAAAATCCCTCCGAGTGCTAGGTTAATTTCGTTCGATGTAGTAAATTTATTCCCATCAATACCTCATACAGAAGTTAAAAATTTAATCAACGAACAGCTCCATAATAATTTTTCCTTCAGTGCAGAATTGATAGATGAAACAAATAAACTTTTGCAGTTGTGTCTTGAACAGAGTTATTTCAAGTTCAATGGAAAATTCTATCTACAGTTGGATGGTCTACCAATGGGTTCTCCTTTATCTCCTCTTTTAAGCGAAGTATTCATGACACATTTGCAAAAGAAAATATTCTCGTCAATTAATAACAATGTGACTGAATTTGTACTATACTGGAGACGATATGTAGATGAAGTTTTTTGTATTTGGACTTGCTCAGATTTTGAGCTTGAATTGTTTTTCCAACTGATTAACCCTTTGTATGTGTCGGTCCAGTGCACATTGGAAATGGAAAATGAAAATAGGTCGTTAAACTTTTTGGACATTCAGATAAAAATAGTAGAAGATCATATGGAATTTGATGTGTATAGAAAACCTACTTTTTCAGACATCCTCATCCATAATAGTAGTTCACATCCATATAAAATAAAAATGTCAGCTTTTCATTCCCTGGTACACCGTCTAATATCAATACCACTTTCAACAGCTAATTTCGAAACAGAAGTGGAAGTGTTAAGGACATTGGCATTGAACAATGGTTTCTCTCCCAATATTATAGATAAATTAATTGACAGAAAACAATATCAAAAACTATTATCAAGTATATACCCCAACCAAATTAATAACTGTATTGATAAATTTGCTTATATAAACTATATCCCACAAATAAGCGACAATATTTGTAGTAGATTAAGACGGAATAAAATTGACATTGTATGTACCAACAAGAAAAATTTAAAATCAATGTTTTGTAATGAAAAGGATAGTTAAACAACTTTTGAAAAAAGTGGTGTCTATAAAATTTTTTGTGACGAATGCCCAGCTTTTTACATAGGTCAGACTGGTCGTTCTCTTAAGATAAGGGTTGATAAACATAACAAGTCAATTCTTCAAAACAAATTAACAACTGGTTTTTCTGATCATTTTATCACTTGTAACCATTTCATAGATTTTAATAAAACAAGAATATTGCATGAAGGGGAAAAAAGCAGACGCCTAGATCTTCTAGAAATTTTGGAAATATTTTCTGCTTCAAAATATAAACAACCAATTGTGAACGATCAATTAGATTTCCGCTTATCTCCGGTTTTAACATCTGTTGTTTGATGTTTATTTCTTTGACTTATGCGTTTACTTCTCAGTCTTGAGAATGGGATAAAACCCGAAACATGTCGACTTATTAGATGTTTAATTTATTAAAATATTGTGAACGAAGTCTTGGGTTTTTATTTTTTCAATTGACCAAAGATGTTTCACCAAGTGTTGAGCGAGGAATCAATTTCGTTAATCAAGGGGCATTTTTCATCAAGAATAAATGTCGCAGATAACAATCACATTCATTTTTATAAGAATTCATTCCATGCCAGTCGGTAGTCCTCTTCAAATTGAACATTATTTTGAATTGAATTGAAAATGTAAAAAATGGTTATCGTTGGTTGTCCTCAGCATTTGGACATATGCCGTCGTGGTCTTTCATATAGAATTTTTCGAACACTACAAAATTGTCTCTGACTATGTTTCTCTATCCCTTGTTTACACAGCGTCGGCCGTGAAAGCCTGGTAAAAACGACTTTTTCATGAAAGCTCAATATTTTTTCTCATTTCTTCGTGACATAGGTATGTGAACCCTACATGAAAACCCCCCAAAATATATTTTCTACATTATAGTGAAAGTTTCATCAACGGACATTCACATTTATATTAGTATATGGATAGATTTTCTTCAAATCATACTTGGTAGTTTAAAATTTATTCCAGTAAACTAGTTTTTCAGTGGCGTCATTTGGGAGGCCGTATATCCGTAGGGGGATCCGCTAGGAGAAAAAAATTATGGGAATATGTCATATTATTTTTTCAAACTATACATGATACGAATGATGTAAAAAAAAGAATAACATTAGCAAACAAAAATTTTTCCCGCTAAGTGTTCAATTTCAATATTCACAAAAATGAGCTGCGACATTCAAACAATGGGAAATCCGAGGGGAAATCACTCCTTCCCATACAACCGTTCACAAAATACATTGGGACTTCTTCTATATTCCCGAAATTCAAATGTCACCGCAATAACATCTCGATGACCTTGGCTGTTCCAACGGGCCAAAATTCAAAATCTGTTATAACGTGCATTTAAAAAAATTCGGTGTCAAGTAGGCTACTTGGAAAAAATGGCACGCTGGGATATCTTACTTGACAGTTATTGTTCAGAATGTAGGTGCCACCGATAATATTGCATTAAGATACTCCAGTATTTTCTGACGAAATGCACAGGGTATTTTTTAAGGGAGAAGTTTTTTTTGACAGGTAGTAGAACTCATCAAAATCAATCATTCAAACGTCCATATTGCTCACCTGTTATGAATCAATACCGCGTTTTTAGGAAGTTGAACATCAAATAAAATACTCACTCGTCTTTTTTGCGATCTGTCCGACGCACTTAAATTTTGAGTAAACATGTAGAATTATGTTTCAACTTCTATCTGGCCATTTTTCCTGAGAGAAATAATTAATTCCAAAGTGGGGACAGAAAAATTTCTTTGTTAAACAAAAATTCACAAATCCAGCTATAAAACTCGTCTAAATTGTTTTCATGAATTGGTCGTAATGATCATTGTTCGATCAAATTTAATTCATCATCGAAATCGATCAATTTGAATCATATCAACAGGTCACTATTGGAATAAATCTGCAGCATATTTCAAAACTGATGTTCGAACATAATCAATATAGAAGAAGTTTCAATACGTTCGAGTCAGATTTGGAGTAGGCATTTCTCACATTTGCGGGTAACTCTGGTTCAAATAAATTGGGAAGAGTGAATATTCAAAATGTTTTCATGTATTCAGATTGATTAGAGAAAAGGATTGTATCTAATTTAATAATTTATATTTCATCAAACAACTGTTCATATTTTATATCTATATTGGGGACAAGCTATATCCCCCGTATAGATACGTGAAAAGCTTTCATTCTCTTTCAGTTATGCGTGGATGGTACAAAATGAATAAGTTGGACGATGGGAAACAAGCATATATGAATTCCCTCATAGGACGAAGTTAAAGCTTGTCTTCCTAATGCATCACACCATTCCACTTGAAAAAGCGATAAGATAACCTTTGAGATATGCCACCTGTTGCCATCTGCTCTGAGGGTGTACCAATACACATTGTTGCCATTTGCGGAGGAGGATACGTCTTTCGAGTCTCTCAGAGTTATTCATCCATATATGGCGCAGCACACTAGCGCCCGTGATATATACCCGAACTAAAAGATTGTTCAGTACATAAACAGGGTGCCTTGTGACCTCAAAACGATTTTTTGATATGTTGATCCTTGAGTCATCCTGATTCCAACAAGCTAAAAAACAAGGCGATACGTTGTCACCTCCGAAATCGGAGGTGACAGCGTTATATATGAGGTCAGAGCGTAAAACGAGTTTCTGTTTTGGAGGTGAAAATGACCCTTTATAACTATATATATATATATATATATATATAGGTATTGAATAACAAAAATTTCTAAACACAATAATGTAGATTCTGATATGAAAATAACTAGAAAGAGTCAATGTGATAAAAAATTTCAAAAATTTTTTACAAAATGCATGAATCTTTTCTAAGTTTTTTGTTCAAACATATCTATCAACTCTTCGATGTCCAAGGTTCAGACTACTTCTTGTTCGAAGCTGGAGTAGGCTGAAAGTCTGATAGACGGATTTGCGACAGTGAAGTATTAAGATAATTCTTGATTAACTTAAGACCAATGAAACGATCAATTGGCGATATTTGATGAGTCCCGAAAAGCATGACGGTATATTATAAAATTATTGAAACAAGGTAGCACAGTGAGTAATTGAGTGATGATTGGAATTTCGAATGAAATTATTGGAAACCTTATATGTTTTCTCCAACATCTAGTAATTTTGTGATTTCGCTTTGTTAGCGATATGTGGAAGAAAAATTCTCAACATATTGACGACAAACAACGATATCTCAAATGTGATTCCCATGCAATGCAAATATTCGTTCGCAATGGGACTAATCATAGCCAAGTAAGGGATTTCTTCGATCTTTCACTGTAGAGAAACTTTTACTGTGTTTTATTGCCCCTAATTACAATCGGTCGGCATATTTTCCTCTCGAGAACTCGGTTTGAACTATGAAATTCGCAGTGGTGAGAAGGGGGGTGGGTTTGCGTCTGACAGATTCAAGGTATAACAATTTTTAGACTTGCGTTTCTTCTTTTGGATCTATCATCATTTTGTTAGAAGTATTCGATTCGAGTGGTTCGTTCGATCTGTTATTTCTATTCTGTGGTTTTCTGAAATTTGAGTGTATACATTGGTTAGTAAATTCTTCAAGCTATTGTTGTGAACCAAATATTTTGATATTTCAGATTTCATTCTGCATTTAATCATCGTATGATGAAGTTTTTATGTGTGTGTTGGCCCAGAAATTTTTGATTTTGGAAAAAATGTTTTGTGCTGTGAATTGTCTTGATTGAAGTTGATTGGTGTCGTTGAATATTTTTTCATCTCATTTGGTTCTAGAAATATTTCAAAAATCCATAAAATAGGCAAGCCTAAACCTTCTAAAAAAATTGGGTTTCAATTAACGTGTCTGAAATAGCTGTACAGGGTTGGCAAAATTGATGATACCTGGTGATGTGTTCTCAATACGGAAATCACATAACCACAGTTTTGTTTTATAGAAAGTGAGTAGACTTGAAAGAAAATACCCCTCCGAGTATTCCTTTGGTCTAATTTTTGTAATATTGTACGATATAAGAAAAAAAAATTCTTTGCCTTTATAGAGGCCACATCGAGAACATTTTTGAAACATAGATGAATTCAAAATGGTAATCATCAAAATGAATACCATTTTCAATTCCCAGGCTCAGAGATCTTTTATCATGAGGTTGGAGAAATGATATTAGATTTTGTCACTGAGGTGAGAGATATACCGGTTTCGGCCTTGTTGGGACTCATCAGTATCCCGACTCTCTATTCAGACTCTAACCGATGAAACGGCTGGACTTTGTTCACGAACAGGCCAAGGGTCTAATTACAAAATAGCTAGAGATTCTATTCAATTCAGGGGTAACCGAGATACTGTCAAACACAACCTTTGCAGTTATTCGAATATGTCGAGAGATTTTTCAATGATTTCACACCTATACGAGTGAAAATGAAAATGTTCGTAGTTAAATTTTTATCTTTTCATCAACTTAAATAAGGTGAACTAATAAATTGAATAGTTGGACCAAAATGTTAAACTTCGAAAAAAAAACTCATCGAATGGGGAAGAGGAATGTTATATAGTTCCGCATCTCAAGTATTTCACAAATATTCGAACTTGTTACCATCTTGTTCATAAAAAAAAAAGAATCATTTTAACTTATAATTTCATTCCTTTCAGATGTGGTGAGGAAGAACAGTGGAATTTCGGAGAAAGACTTCGAAATCTATGTGAAGGAGTAGTTGCGACATGCCAGACAGAGCAATTAGAGGCAGATTGAAAAACAAACTACATAATTAATTCTCACACTTATATTGTATATTTTTTTGTTTCTTTCTTCCTTTTTTGGTATTCTATCTTGACGTTATTAATTTTTATATTTTCTGTTCAAAATTTTTTTTTTAGTATCCTCCTGCAGTCAATGATTTAATGTATAAATTTATTCACCTGCATTGAAAATGGTATAATATTTATGAACGCAATGAGTCTGACAAAATATGTCTCAAATGCTAGTATCACATTAAAGTTCCTATGCGACGTCGGAAAGAAATAAAGAAAAGTGGTCTCAAAATTAACTCGCATCAGCGTCTGGTTCAAATGAACCAACAAATTCAACAACCTCTTCCAATTCAAACAATCCGTTAATCTTTCCTTTTCATGTCAAAATCAATCAAAGTTCTACTTGTACTAGAAATAATAGAATACTTTCACATTATTAATCCATAACTCACTGGTGGATTACAACACATTAGTGTGTTATTTGATAGTTTACTTGTATAAAATGACATCATTAATGACAGTCATAAGTGTCATGTGGTAAATTTACATCTCATTTTTCTTATTTAAGTTATTTATAATATGACAAATTAGTTGAATGCAGGTTTTCTCATCAGAAATAGAGGTGTAACCCACCACTCCGAAAGGTGTCTGAAGTAATTAAATCAAATGAATAAACATTTAAAACGCATGAATATTATTGTAAAAGAAAATATAATTGCCTTCCAGAGGTTTGCCAAGCACGGAATTTAGTGCTATGAGCACTTGGAAAAAATTGTTCCTGGGTCACGAGAACTAAGCAACAATTTCCACAAAAGTCCCCCTGATTACTAAGCTCTTTGTGGAGAAATTCAATATTCCGAGTACTAAGCTTCAAACACTTCTTGAAAAACTGTTGAGTGTGAGGTCATTTCAATCGGAATGAAAATTGTTCCTGAGCTAAGCTGTTATACGTGAGATTATTGTAAGGTCAGAAAATATGTGAGGACGTCTCGATTTCAATGCTCCCTATGAATTTCAAAAAAGCATGTTCGAGGACTCCGTATGTTTCAGGTTGCAATGATATGTCTTCATGAATATTTGGATCCCTTTCAGTGTTAAAGGACACCGCTATCTGATCGTTTCGTATTCACGATAATAGTTTGTTCTGATTTGGAACAAGATTGGAATTCCTTCAAATTCTGTTTTAAATTTAGCCTGTACTAACATACTGATAGAAAAATTGACCAGAAAAGTCAAAGAAACAATGAAAATATTCATGACCATGAGCTGTAGAATATGATGTTACTTGAATTCATATTCCAAATTTAACCTGCTTTCACAATATGTGACCACCTGTCGGTATATTCCAGGGGATGAGGATTAAAAATTTTTTGCTTACTATCAAAATGGAGTCAACGAGTGATAACGTTCTTCTTGTGGAAGAATACAATTAGTTTTAATGAATCGTCAGTTCAGGAGAATTCTTGTAATTATTTACCAACAATTTTTTTATAATGGAAGTATTCTTTGAAAAAACAAGATCTATCTCGTCAGAATGCTTGATTTTCATTAAGAGACTATTCGCAAAAATAGCCTTCGCCCGGATTTCGTCAATTAGTGGAGAAATAAATTTTTTCTGCATGAGGTGTGTCGAGTGGCCTTCAAATTCAATATGCGGTTCCTAACTCAATAAACACTTCACGTCGCCCATGAGTATTGGGAAATATTTCATTTGGGATAGAGAAAATTCAATTAATTAAGTTTGTGTAATCTATCACCGATAATTCCCGAAAAAGGTAATGTTTCCCTCCCTATAGCCGCCCAGGAAAATTCCTAATGCATATTCATTTAACAATTAGACCTTCTTCGCCACGATTAAGACTCGCGATGATCCCAAATTCGATTATGATAAAAACTGCTGCAGACGAATTTAATTGCTGCCTGAGGAGGAAACTCGAAGCTCGAAGAAGTTGTAAGGGGGTATTTAAAGTAGTTAAACCAAATTGGTATTTGAGATCCTAATTAGCTAACACCTTCGCAGTCTCTTGGGGAAGAGCGAGATATTTAAATCCTTTCTTTGGGGATATTATTTTTCGGTTCCATCCACCCTTTTGTTGTTCACTTTCTGTGTAGCCGTTTACTTATTTTGAATAATTATTAAAATTCGCTACATCAGGAATATGAAGAAATCATCAAGAATGACAGAATGACAGAATGGGATGAGAGTCCTGATATATATATATATATATATATATATATATATATATATATATATATATATATATATAGTATATAAATATTCTTGTAACTGTTTCACAATACATTATTTAGTTACAATTGTACATTGTAGCGTTCAATTTCATTGCAGCACAAAATACTTCATATAGTAATTTGGGTTGCCTACTGGTAGTTTCGAGTTCGACGAATTTAAATTATCTCGGGGAATATTTATCGGTTTTTTTTCCATATGTGTCAGATACGGTAATTTCCTTCAAGAAAGAATTCACTTTCTTACTTCGAAATTGGGAAAGTAGATTTTTCGATTTTTCTGTGGAAATCCAATAGTTTTGGGGTAAAAATATTTTCCTGATTTCTTCCAATATTGTATTGCGATTTGGTTATTTGAAGAAGCAATATAATACCCAAATTTGGGGATCATTGAAGTATATTCAAGGAGTCTTTGTCCATTAGGCCACACAACATCAAAGTGAGTTTTTTTATGCATTCCTTGATAATTTACATCTTCATCTAGAACAATTAATATCGTACATCCCATTGTTCTAGGGCCTTTTTTTCCGACCTTTTCTTCTCAAGTTTACGTTTGGAATATAACGTAAGATATAAGAGTGCTGTCGACTGAGAATTCAACATAGCTAAGATCCAAGAACATCAAGGATACTGAACGAACGCTGCAGATTTTTGGTATATGTTAAATTTTTGTCTTCACGGAATTGGACATACAGAATTGAGAATTGGTGAATTGATTTTAATAATAGTTTCAACCCTGCTAATCATCAAACTGGTATGTAGAGTATAATTTCCATTTCGATTGCTGGTACCAATCAAGAATACCTCGGGACATACAAACTTATTCCAGTGAAGTTGATTTTGAAGTTTTGACGTAGAATAAGTAAATATTTGAGGGTTAACTGAACCTATAGAACTAATACATCTATACATGATCATTACCTATTGTTTAAGTACAAAATTTGTCAACTGATCTTGATCAAGTCAGGTGCACCTTCTATATTTTTTTGTGAACGCTTTAACATTATAACATCGACTACTTGATGTTAAAGTCAAAATTGTATTGGAAATTTCACTGGGATTGTGCACAAATTTGAGGTTTCATATTAAATCACTTTATATTCCCTCGGTTCTTCTCAATTTCCTTTTATTTTTTTATTTCTTGTCACAATATACTTTTTACCATCTTTGAGATATTCTGGTCGGTATTTACGTATTTAGCCGATGTGATATAGTTTTTAATCTTTTTTTGAAGAGTCATTTTATTCAAAATACGTTGGCGCCCTTTATAACAACATTGTGAACCCACGCTGTCTACACTGACAGCTGACCGAGGAAAAACCCAAGTGAAACTCTTCTTTGAATAGGTTTTCTTTATTAGTTTTTTTTTTTGAGCAAGAGTGACGCTAAAACATATCGAGAATACTTGTAAAATAATCCACCATGAAATAGTTACATGGATTGTAAATGAAAACATTAGCAGGGGTGATTTTTTGACGAAAAAATAAATGGTACCCTTTCCTATTAAATTTTTTTGAAAATGGTTTATTATCGAAGTTACTGAGTTTTTTGCTATACTAAGTAGACGCCACATCACTTGGAACGTTTGATCTGAATGAATGATTTATTATCATTTTCATGTGTGTATTGCTATGTCCAAAGTTGAGAAGGAATAAAAAAGATTTCGTATTCATATTCATTCACTCATATTTTGCGTTTTTCCCGAAAACCGTCAGGTTTATCTAAATGGAAAAAAAGTCTACAGAATGGAAATATTAGGTCAAAATTTGCATATAGTGTGGCACAAAAAAGTTGGGGCCATCCAAACAAAAGTACAAGCTCGTATGTGGCGCCCTCTTCAAAATGAGAAAAATTGGTTTGCAAATTCGTTTTGCTCATGCCGTAAAAGCAATAAATAGGCAATTTTATCGAAATATCATGAACTTGGCAAAACGTAGAGAAAAAACCCTCTCAATAAAATTTGACTTTGACACCCTGTAACTTCGGTAATATTCAATTTTCGAAATCATTTCATAGGAAAAAGTACCATTTATTTTTTGTTCTAGAAATTACCTTTGAATTTTTTGCTCATCCTTCCCGAACACCCTGTATACAGGGTGTTCAAATGTTTTTTTTTGGTTATTTGTAAATTTTTCCAACCTGAGAGATATAATTTTTTCAATAGTTTTTTTTTCAAAACTCCTAAAATCTTGCCTTTCAACCCACATACAAATTTTATGTATGCCTGTGAAATTGCATTTTTTCAATTTTATCCTCTTATCTCTGCTATTCCAAGAATTATTTGTGTTTATTTCAATCAGCGAATCCAATTAAAGAGTCATATCAGGTTTTTCATTTTGCAAAATTACGAACTATTTGAAAAAAAAAATGAAATTCAAAATTGAATTGACAGAAAGACTAGCAGGAATTGAAAGCTTTATTTCATTGTTGATTCTATCTCTGTCAGAATTTTAAAGATAATACATAGCAGGAGATGTCAGTTCATGTTTACTTTTGTAAGAGCGGAACATTTTCCTCAAGAAAAAACCGAGTTAGTTTGAAACCTTGAGCTTCATTGAACACGTTCAAAGTTACCCCGAAAACGATGACTAAGCACATTCATTGTTCTCTGAAAGTATGAATAGAACAAAATGTGTTGAAGTATTTGAAATTCCTTTGCTATACTGTAGCTAGGATACTGTATTGTTGTAGCAGATATATTTTGCGAGCATGTAGTGCAAATACTCACGGTTACAGCAAGTTTGCAGACCATATCGCACTAGGATATTTTAGGTTCGAAGTAACATGTCAGGATTGCTAACTCTCGGAACTTATTTTCATGTAAATGCTGTCGTGACATTTTTGAATGTGTCACGAATTGAGTAGTGAAAACCAGATAACGCTGAATATAATGATTTTTGCACCATAAGTCGATATAACAAAATAATTTTTAGTTCCAAGTTTCCCCCCGGTTCAAAGTTACCATATTTTACCGGTACTATAGAATAGTTTTCCTTATTATAGAGCCAATTCGACGAGTATTAGTTGTGAGTTCTTCCCACACAGCTTGAAGTACAAGGTGCATGCTGGCTTTACGCACTATTCAGACAACCTACCCTGATTCAGAAACCACAAAATGAGGCCATTTCAACTAATCGCCTGAACACTCGTATAAATATAATATCTTTCTATTTGGTTGTCGTCTGTTGACCAATTATAAAGTGTATTCTGCCTAGCATAACCTCAGACTACTTCATAAATTGACACAGCAATGCACTTCTATGTTGTGGACGCAGCCAGAGTCTGTTATCATTCTTCAATTAACAAGAGCAAGTCTGAATTTCCACGAGCTTTCCAGGATAAAAAACCCCTCTGTTCAACTCTCGGGATTTTTATATTTCAACACTTCTGAGCGGAGATCCGGGCTGCAGGTTTACGTAGGGAATAAGATCCGTAATTATAATGGACCAGACAAGGCAGATTCATGTCCCTGATCACTTAATTACGCAATTTCCACTTCCACCATAACGAGTCTACATGCGGAAAATGAAGAATCATCTAACGAATTGTAAATAAGGCGATTTTCCGCTCTGTTCAAATTGAATTGTCGACGGAGCTAGAAGCCACTGATTCGATTTAAGGGCTGATATTTGCTCCACTTGGACAAGGAGGGGCAGAATACGAGGTGATTATCAGGGTTTGAAATTTGAGAAAAAAATGCTATACTCACTAAAGGAGCAGACGTATTTTTTTTTCCATGCAAAATATGTATTTCTCTATTTCAGTATCGTATTGAGTTCATTACAGTACTGAAAGTAGTGCTGTAATGAATTTCATTACAGCATTGTTTTCAGTTATATTTTTCGTGTTGTGGTTGTCAGTACTAATCTCCGATCCTCTCAATTTTCAAATCAAATTAATTCAAATTCCGCAATCTGTCAAATTTCGTGAGTCATACCAACTGCCAAGATACAATACAAAAGTCACTAATTTGAATTTGTATTTGAATTCCGACAGTATTTCACGGAACTTGACTGAAATAGAGAAAATATCGTCTAATACTCGTTGCAGAAGGAAATTCCAACACTCATGCTTTCGAAAACTCGCTCCTTCGTCGCTCGTTTTCGAACTTCGCATTCGTGTTGGAACAGGAGCTCATTCTGCAACTTGTTCTAGAATATACTATTACAATACAGTTTCGAATTTTTTGTTGATATATCAGATTTCGCCAAAAATTCATAGAAAATAACGAAGAAGCTTTTACTATAATAGATTTTCGAAATGTTTCGTCTTAGGAAACATGAAATTGAACTTCCCGCCATGCTGTGGACGTATTTTTAGTTTCAATTTCATGTAAACTACTAAAAGCTACCTTGGATATTACCAGAGAAACAAATGTGGCCAGGTGCTAGAGGGCGTGCAGCAAACTGGAAATTTATTCAAGTAGCTTCATAACTTCGGTTCTTTTTTCGAAATGAATCTGTTCTTCTTGAAATAACATCCTTTGAAGTGCAATTTAATTCACCCCAGTTGATAGCAAGAACCCTCAATGTTTTATATGGTAGGATCATATGATGCTTCATTTGAAGGGACTCTGACCCTTTTCAGAACTATTGTTTGAAAGGAAAAACCTGAGTGTACTCAGCGTAGAAAATTTGTTGCTATCAATTAGAACCTAATCATGGGCGCCCGCAGGGGAGGGCCAGGTAATATAATGATAGAAAGTTATCGAAACTCAAATAAAGGCCCAGCTTTATTAAAGGGTCTTGTAATGAAAGATCCCTTAATAATATTAGAGAGTTATCGAAACGCAAATAGAGGCCTAACTTAAATAAAGTTCCCCTTATTTTGACAATTACCATGACTATCAGTAAAACTTGTGAACAGCAAAAAAAAAACAGTGTTTCTAGAGGAGCGACAATAAGTGAAGATCCAGCCGTGCCGGACTCCTTTGGTTCTCCAAAATTCACAAGTCTATTTCTTTTATCTACCAAGGGTAAGGCAAGATATCTCGTTACTTGATTTTCTGAGCATTTTGGCCGTTGTCCTGGATTAATTCTCGACGTTTCGCCAGTTAGAATGTCTTCAGGAGTTATATTGTACTTTCAGGAGATGTATTATTATATGATCATGATTAAAATCAGCTCATTTTAGCGGGGAAATCTCCTCAATGTATAACTCCTGAAGATGCCAGAAACTCGAACTGGAGGAACGTCGACAATTAATCCACGACGACGGCCGAAATGCTCGACAAAACAAGTGACATTGAACGATGGCCGCGAAAGACTCAAGCAATTCAAGATATCTTGTTTAGCTTCATTACAAATTTTGAAGTTTTTGTCATTGCGCTCAAAATAGAACCAGCTTGTAGTCCTTCACGAAATAAAATGAAATAAAAAAAAGAAAAAACTCGAGCAAATTTTCAATAGGTTTTAGGCTATCACAGTTTCCTTTGATTGTGACAAGTTTTATGTGAAGAAAATATGTACTTTATTTTTCCATTATCATAAATACTATTGAAATTGAAATTTTCGAGCCTCAAATTTTAGTTATCTGGATCTCTGAGCTTCAAATTAAATTGACATTTGCAACTGAAATTTAAGAAATTTCTTTTGAATAGATCTGATTAAACAGGGTGTCCCGGGGGGGATGCGACAAATGGATACCAAGAATTAATGTCATCAGGTTGGGCTCGAATCAAGAGCTTTTAATAGCCTGAGTGCCTTCGTTTGGGGTGTACCTACAGGGTGATGTTCATCTTATGAATGAAATTTCACAGTTTAATAACTCTTGAACTAATTTATCGAATCATTTCAGATTTTGAAGTATTGCCACCCTCAATATGCCTTCCTTCAATATTTCTGAAGTGGAATGAAACAGATCCGGTGAAATTTAAAATTTTTTCCATTTTTTTGAAATTGGATCACCCTGTACGTGGACACTATGGTTTTTCTTTTTCGTAACACCAGAGAAATTATTCATAATAAAAATTGATTTCATGTTCTTCATTTCTCACATCTTGTATGTAAGAGGGGGATAGTTTCAGCTGATATACTCCAATGGTTAAATCTCTCAAGTAGTACATCGAAAGCTGAGGAAAAGTTGGCGCGTGTTCATGGCTCAAGGTTATCCACCTTCCCCTACGTTGTAGAAATTGCCCTTCTTCTAAAAATTGATGCAGCAAATTGACTCTTCTAGATCTTTCTAAATAAAGTTGAACATTGGCGTCAATTCTTATGGATTTATAATACCTGTTGATCATCGCAGCCGCAATTTTATAGAAATCACCCAAGTGGTTGGCATGTATAAGCGAAACAACATTAGCGAAAAACTTAAAGATGGTCTTTATATGTCCATTGCGCGATTCAACTATCCATCGTGTTTTTGTAATTAATCTCGACTCATTTGCTTCTTCGGTGGACAGCTGATGGGCACCCCTTTGTATCAATGGTGGCATTCTGTGTGCAATTCCCAATTCCTCTAATGAAGGCAAAGCGTCTCGATAACCCCGGTCAACAATCAGAATATCATTATCTTCAAACCATCCTCTAATACCTTCTATATCCTGCATAAATTCGTTCCGTAACATAGCAGCATCGTTGTTTTTTCCATCTGCAAAATAGGGACCCTGCACAGCTAAAACGTAACCATCTGGAGCCACAATTAAGGCAGGTTTTATTAAATGCCGCCCTTTGTGGGTACTATAGGATTGCCTCAGTACTTGAAAGTTGCTACTTTTTTGAAAATAACTGTATGTACCGTCAATATAAGCAATTACTTTTGGTTCAGCGGGATTAGGATTGTAATAACTATTTGCACACTCGGTTACATGCTCGTTAATAAAAGTTTCTCTGCTGATGGCCCCAAATCCAAGATTTTTAGGAACAAATGTGGCTACTAAGGATTTTCTCACATTTGCTACTGCTAGGCTAATAGACTGTCGACTCTTATAATTAAAAATAGCGCTTAAGAAATCATCTGACAATCCTTGTTTTATTTTGCATAGAAAAGTGAGAAGATCTTTCTTAGAAATGTGCCTTGATTTAGTTTCATCTGCGGGAACTGGTAAACACTGTCTAAACAAATCAAGAAATTCGTCTTTTGTAATCGGACAAAAGGCTTTGAATTCTTCATCAGTAAAATCCTTCTCGTCATGATACCTCCATTCAAGGGCTTCTCCATGGCATTCGCGCATTTTTTGTAGAAATGTAGAGATTTGAATTCCGTTCATTCTAATGTATTTCTTGGTGTATCGTAAACCAACAAGGAGAGGGCGATGTATAAAAAGATCCTCATTCATGTGGTGTCTGCAAATTCTAGCATTCTCACTAATATACAGAGTGAGTCGGGAGGAACAGACCAAACTTCAGGTGTGTATTCTGCAGGTCGAAATAATTCCAAAAAACTCATATGTTGTTATCTGTTTCTCATTTGTTTTCAAACTATAGGGTA
This sequence comes from Hippodamia convergens, assembly GCA_038502775.1. NCBI lineage: Eukaryota > Metazoa > Arthropoda > Insecta > Coleoptera > Coccinellidae > Hippodamia > Hippodamia convergens. The sequence goes on from CM076607.1 coordinate 103,684,196, forward strand.
ATTAGAATATTTGAATAAGGTCAACCAATATTCAGATCAAGAGTTTCTCGGACTATGGATTGGTCGCTGTGGTCGTATTAGTTGGCCTCCAAGATTTCCAAACCTCACACCATTGAACTATTGTTTGTGGGGCTGCTTCAAGAACGAGGTATACAAAGTTAAAGTTGACACTCGGGATGCTCTAATTCGACGCATTAGAAATACGGCATTTCTTTTTAAAGAAAATCACGAATCAATCAGAAAAGCATCGAGAGCCCTTCGCAGACGAATGTGTTTCGAGGTTAATGGCGGGATTTCCGTGCATTTATTAAAATAATGCTATAAATGAAACTATTTTAATATAGAAAATGTTGTTTTTCATAATGACGCTGTAGTTTGAGAACAAATGAAAATCGGATAACAACATATGAGTTTTTTTATATCATTTCGAGCTATAGAATACACACCTGAAGTTTGGTCCGTTCCTCCCGACTCACCCTGTATATGTCATGCGCTATGAAAATTTTCACTCTACACTTCAGTGTTAACCTGAATAGATCACCACCGTCTTCATTGCATATGTAGCACGCATGACTTGGAGTTTGACGCTAAGTATATAATTTAACTGGTACTGTAGAATCATCATTTATGTCGTTGATTTCTTCAGTTATCTCTTTCAAACAATTAATGCACAATCTCGTTAATTGGGTTACTTCAACTACAGGTAATTCTAATACTTCACGCTTCAAAACAGCCAGATTTTTTTTATCGACATCATCATCTCTATCTATTCGTCTGAGGTTATTTAATAGAAACTCATGATCACATAGGAAACATGCATATCTATTTCGCGCATTCATTGCTGTCTTTTCACATTAACTTTCTATAACTAATGGTCGCACCGATTAAAAAAAAACTAACTAAAAAGTACTCAACAGAAGGAAAGCTAACCAACCGTTCAAACCATACCACAAAACGTCACTTTGAAAGGTCACAGAGTAGCCTATAGAATTCATAAAAAATCAAATAATTGGCTGTTCTCAACTACAGATAAGGTTTAAAGAAAAATTGTATGATATCCGAATTTAAAACTGAATAATTTAGCAACTGTTCTTTGTACATTAATGAAACTTCCTACAGAAGTGGACATACATCATGGTATCATATTTTGAAAAACTCAGGGTGGTCCCTAAGTCACTAACAAAGTTACATTCAGTTACTTATACAGCTTCATGGAACAGCCTGTATAACGAAACTTAACGTGGTGGGCGATGTTTGGATATCTGTGATATCTTGTTATTCAGACCCCAAGGCATCATGATGAAATTCTGAAAATTAGAAGAATTATCATAAAAATTTAAAGATTCAATTTTCCGTCGCTGCAATTTTGGAACGCCCTATAGAACAAACCGGATGTAAGACCTTCGTGAAAATCTGATATATTGTTCTTAAGGTTGATATAAATATAATATGTAAAAATGGGGAAAATTCACTGGACCCGCTTTTCCTAAGTAAGTGTGCGGGGTCCTTTGAATTTTTATTATGAATTATCTTTGTGGTTTTGAAAACGAGAAAAAAGCATAGTACACGTCGACGTACAGGGTGATCCAATTTTCACGAAAATAGGAAAATTTAAAACAATTTTCAAGTGCGCATCTGATTTATTCGATTTCAGGAATATTGAAGGAAGGCGATAGTAGAGGGTGGCAAAATCCAATTTTTGAATTCATTCGATCGACTAGTTCAAGAGTTATTGAACTGTGAAATTTCACTTATAAGATAAATATCATCCTGTATACCCCGAAAGAAGGCACTCAGGCGAATGAAACCTCTTGATACGAGTCCAGTCTGATTACATTAATTCATGGTTTCGAGGCCATACATAAAGTAACGAATGCATTTCTAAAATGGGTGGTTAATTTCAAAATTATTTGATTTATTCTGAATATTCGGTTTCTTTTCTGCTTTTTTCTTTTTTCATTTCAGATTAAGAATCTTGAGCCGTTTTGGGAAGAATCTATCGACGGATAACATGAAGATGATCTCACACTGATGTCTTTCAAGATTTTTCCTGATATTTAATATTTTATGTTATTTTTTTTACGGGGTGGCAGGTTTTTTCGGCTGAGGTTTTTTTCCCTGGCTCTATAGTATCGTATGATACTAGTGATGATAGTATCGTATGATTCTCTAGTATCATACGAAGAATGTTATGATACCCCGTTCTTTTTTTACCTCAGCTTAGGTACTTTTTGTTTCAACATTTATTGTATTATTTTAGCTCTCTATTTTCATAAGAATATATATATATATATATATATATATATATATGGTATATGTTTGTCACGTTTCTCTGGGGACACCCTGTATATAGATTTTGTGTAAAATTGGTTTGATGCAAAATTTAACCTACTAACTATTAATGAATTAAAAGTACAACAACGTCAGAAGCAAGTGATTTTTGAAAGGCATACATTGTCTAATTATGAATTCAACATTCATTAGAAGTGAGTCTATGTATTAGGCGAAACAAATTTCAGGTTCAAAAATTACACCATAATAGTGACATTGATGAACTTCATAGTGTTTAGTACTAATCTATGGTCACCATGTATTGACAATATCAATTTTCATAAATTCAAGAATTTGTCTGACGAAGGAGTCTGATAAAAACTCCGAAACGTTAGAAAATTTGAAAAAACTTCTAAGTGTTATTTCTTTTTTAAGGGTCATTCTACAGTTTTCTGAAAGAAATTGGCCCCTAACATCTAAGGCATAGGTTTTACGCAGAGGCCATTCTTCTATTATTCGAAAAAAACATTTTCTTATTGATTTTTATTTAACAGACTGAGAGAAAAAACCTTAAGGAAATTTCAGAAAAATTCAGAGTATTCTCAGTCCATATTAATGTAGAGGCAATTAGCTCCACAATATGCACCAAAAATTTATAATTCTTTCTGCATTTCCAGTCAATCGAAAAACTTTTAATTTCGTAAATTTTCGAGTCATTATCCAATTGAAAAATATACATTCAACTTACTTCAATGAAAGGGAACTGGTTCTAAATACGACTTTATGTTTTTTTACCTCAGAACTCGACTGGGTGAACTTTAACTATCCTTTTTTTATTTACAGTTCGATTTTCCCACGGGAAAACCATTAGGCCTTAAATAAATATTATGCGCCAACCGATTTCTATAATTTTTTTATTCGAAATATACACCTTTGATCAATTTTTCTTATTCATATAAATATGTATCGATTTAGATATGAAATAGGCACCTATAGGTACCTACATAACTACATTTTGCTTGGTAAAAACACAATTATTTCTTTACTTTTCAGCTCATACGATCCGTACTCATTGGTTTCTATATTTTTTCATTTCTTTATTAAATTTTCATTTTTAAAATATGATGAGCCTGAATGTGTATCCTACGTTGAAACAAAAATGCTGTTTAAGCAATATCTATCAATTTCTGCCTATGTATTAGATAAAATATGATAAATACATGACTCCCTTAACTCCAATTTAACAAATCATATTCAGTGCATGCTATTCATTGAAACCTGAATGTAAAAAAACACATAAGTCGAAACAGTATATCTGCAAGAACAGTTCACGACAGAGGGTGTATAGATTTTTTGCACTTGCGGATAAAAAGGACATATCAATAGTTGAGAGTTTAGTTGCTGAATAGTGTAACTTCTCCTGGAAGGAATTTCGGGAAATTCTTCTCATCGAATGCTCGACGGTCTTCTTTTTCTCAAACATTCCTGCAGTATACTGGCATGGAATAAAAAAATCCATTGTACAATACACAAAAGAGAATCATGAATAATACATCAGATCTATCGAAATGACACCTTGGAATATATACATCTCCATCCTTTCACAAACACTCAACTACCATTTGGCTCCGTTACTAGTACATAGAGCCTCCTGAAAGAATCCCTTTCTATCTGGCTGAATATTGAATTTTCGCCACTCAGCGTGGTCCATATATGCATGCTCCTTCTCCAGATACATGCATGTAAATTCTGGAGTCACACTACCGAAAACTGAGTTCCAACACCTCTGACGACGTAGTCCTCCAGGGTTTTCATAAATTGATTCAATTCTAAGCTCAAGGGAAATGCGGCTTGTTTCTGACAATATAGCGAGAGTATTGACTCAGTAGTGTAGAGAGCAGGACCGGATTTAAGGCTTTTATCGGGAGACATTATCTGGAAGAACAAGATTCAATGTGATGATATTAAATTGATTTTGGTAATCTTTTCAAGTTTGACTGGGGGATTCTTTGTGGCTACCACACTTAATTTTTACAGCATTAAAATAACACAGGGAGGAAATTTTGCGTAGGTTCCTGAATTACTACCTGTAAAAAAAAAACGTTTCGAACTATTTCCTATGTACCAACTTATTGAATAATAATAACTGCATATAAATGAGGGTAATTCAAGGTTTTTTGAATTTGTATGAAACTATAAATTATCTTTGTAAAAGAATGGTAGGTATATTGAGAGTAATCGAATGAACCTCTGCTTCTGTAAGGAAGGTGAAATTCCGTAAGTTTATTTGTCTCGTAATTGATAACTCCTAGAGCAGATTTCGAATTTGCCTTAGGTTTTCGCCGCCGTTGATGAAAATTAATCCTGCAGGTTTCGTGTGTTGGACTAGGTATCGGAAGGCATAGAAGAACGTTTTGAACCGATTCATATATGTATGTAAAAATCAATTCAAGACAGATTTTTTTTGATTCTCATAAATGATTAATTTTCAATCCAGTTCTGAAACAAAGTCTTTAATAAAACCATTTTTTTCAGATCTCTCGTTGTCGCTAGTGTCATGAAGTGAAAAGATATACTGTCATGGTTCAAAATTGTTTATGCATACAAATTCAATGAGAGGATAAAACTATTACTCACGAACTTTCTGAATGGAAAGTACATACAAATAGTTTCGAAATTCAAATTTATTCATACACAATTCCATAAAGTTCAATTCGAAATATTATAAATGAGCTTCAAATACTAAATTTAAATAGAAATTCCAAATTATTATTTCATCCAAATCTATTGAGGTGTCCTGTTTATTCATAGAGCTGAAAATGGTAGATTTTGATGAGAAAATAGGTGAACTCTATTAAATGTGTGTTAGGATTAGTGTATGGATTAGAAACTAAAAACCAAGTGAAAATTGAAGGGTGAAAAAATTTTAAATCAAATCAGAAGAAAATCTCAGAAGAATTTGAATAAGAAAAAAGAAAACTGAAGATTAAGTTGCGGTGAAGTGAGGATAATAGAATATATTCTAAAATAAACAGGCTTTTGGAAGTAACTATCGGAAAAGTGATATATTCCTCACGTCACTGAAGAAAACGAAAAGTACGAATGATTTCAAGAAAATAATCGTATTTGAAGTCGAGAAGGAATGATAATGGTATGTATGTATGTATTTCCATGCATTCTGGGTTTCCGTGAAACCCCTCATAAGATACTTGAAGCTTGTGCGAGTTAGAATGATGGGTGTGTTCTTTGTGATCGAATGATTCGTGTTTATGGATCGAATTGATATAACCTAAAAATTCAATTCATGGACATTGAAAGATTGGAAATAAAGTAGTAGTAAAGTAAATGTTTTTTTCTTTAGATGAATAATAGTAATAATTATTTTAAATATGAATTACGATGATTGTTGTTAGTTTTTCATAAAGATTTTAATTTAATTTATGAAATTGTTGAATATAAATCCTTCATAGTCAATGAACTCTCAATAGACATCAAGAGAGAGCTAGGGATTCTCACGATGATTTTTTTTATTCGGCTTGAAATTCTTCGATGAGGCGAAACGACCTGAAAATAAACAAAAAAGAATCATGAATTTACCTAAATGGAGGACTGTTCAATAATTTTTTCTTTGACATGGATAAATACATAAATATCAATGTATCTGTTTTTCTCAGTATTCATTCCAGATGGACAATTACAGAGCATATTGTAAGAACTATGGATTGAAGTATCTGCTTGATCAATTCGAAAATGCCATTTTTGAAGATCTTCAACATTTTTCTTCTTTGATTTTCATTTTGCGTTACTTGTCGTTCACGCCCAGAAGTTATTTGCAATATTTTCCAACCAACTCACAGATCTTTGAAAACACTTAAATTTTAGATATACACAAATTGAGAGAACAAAAAGGTCGTATGCTCATAAAAAAAATTGAATTCATTTTTGTTATTCGCAATTCACATTCATCAGAATAGATGAATAATGACTAAATTACTCAGAACAAACACTGTCTAAACTAGCCAGTAGGTGGTCTCCCAAAATCTTACGTACTTAGTATAAAATGATGGCTAAAAATGTTATCGTCCAGAATGATTCAACCACTGAATTAATCTATCAATCTATGAAAGCAGAAGAAAAATCTGATAATCCAACACTGCCCTAAAAAAACTCGCTTGTCCCTCTTTTTTTCATATTCCATTCGGACGACGATGATGTTTTATACTAAAAGCTTTTCACGAATGTAAAATTCCTCGTTTAATATTCATGAACCGTCGGAAAATCAACCGTCACAAATTACGCTGCGTATGGACGTTCAACGATTCTGTATCGAATCGGAAAATCCGGCCATTGTTTGGAAAATCGGGAAAAAATATTTCCTGATTTTGATATTTCACAGGTTCGTTAGTGTGATTGCTGCATGAAAACCTTTAGCGATCCGTAAATATTCAGGTATTTTTCATAGAAATCGTTCCAATAGCAGAGAAAGGTCAAAAGTATATTTCATGACTTTTTATCCATCTAATTATGTAAACGGAGAACTATTTTTCAAAATGTCACTTCAGAAAACAAAGACCTACAGCACTGTATTTTTTGAGATAAGATTATCTCAAAAGATGTTTCTACTTTCTTCACTGGGTCGTAAATCCAATGAAGTAGCAGTGCAGAATTCAGTAGTTGTAAGGCTACTGAATTCAGGGTTGGTTAATTGTAGAGGGTCGTAAATCCACTACAATTAGAATCAAACACACGGTGGTGTGGACAGGACCAACATGTATCTTTTGAGATAAGATTATCTTAAAAGATGTTCTGCTTTCTTCACTGGGTCGTAAATCCAATGAAGTATCAGTGCAGAATTCAGTGGTTTGTAGGGCTACTGAATTCAGGGTTGTTTAATTGTAGAGGGTCATAAATCCACTACAATGAGAATTAAACACAGGGTGGTGTTTTTCAGGTATTTATTCGGAGTACAGAGTTATGGTAAACTTGAAGCTGAACTTGAATTCGAACTTGTTGTTGAGAGAATCATTGTCGGTATATAAAGAAAAATATTTGCTGACAAAGACTTTTCATCATCGTCGTCTGACTCGTAGAAGATTGCTGCAATTCGCTTCTACGAGTTCATGACGAAATGATGATTGATGAAGAAACTAGGTCGTCTGTGGAAATTCCGTGTTAGTGGGTCATACATGTTTTGTGCAATTAAACAAGCACTGCCATCTGTTTTTTTTTAGCATTTTAGGTCGTCATCGTATTCTGTCCAAAGTGAATGTATTGTCTTTATATAGGTCACTCACGACAACAAAAATTCGATTCATAACATTTGTTCTTGGCTGCAAAATACGATTTCAATACCCGTCTATCACTGAAAACTGCTTGATGTGGAAAATGGTGTTCTGCAAGGTTCTGTGTTGGAACCTCTGTTATTTCCTATTCATGTTTCTGTCGCGTTTCAATTATTGCGGGTCTTAATTTTAGGCAGCCTGTAGCACTTCACTCAATTTATCTTCCGACAGAAGAATCAACTTTAATAAGATATCGTACAATATTTGTATTTGTTATAACCTGTCTGCAACATGAGGATGCGGAGTTATTGTGATGAAGATATCATCTCTCAACAATTCGAATCTTCGTCTTCTCTAGCATTTATATATTTATCAATTAGCAATCAACAATTCAAAAGACAAAAACGTGAAACATGAAATAAAATAGAATCTTCATCATATTCCAGTTTTTCCCATACGTCATTTGAAACGCATTTCCTAATGTAAAACCATATATGTTGTAATTTCATGAAATATTTTTCATGTTTCTCTGAAGTGCGGTTTCTCATTGAAAACCATGTTGTAATTCTATGAAATATTTTTCATGTTTCTTATTTTTTCCTGCATGAAACACATTTTTCTGATAAGCGGACTTCAATTTGAAACTGGAGGTATGTAAAGAGTCCAGTACACATTGGGCCATGCTGGCCCACTGCTGGCCATCACCAATGTGTACAGGGGTACTTGGCGTAGGATGGCCCATGCTGGCTTATGATGGCCCGCGATTTGTGAGTAGTGGCGCGCAATGGTCATGATGTCTACCAGCCATCGCCAGTGTGTACAGGGGTACATGGCGTATGTTGGCCAGTGGAACATGGCTAGTGGCTCGTAATGGCTAGGTTGTCGGTTTTTGCGATACACATCAAAGGAATCGTGGCGTAGCCTGGCCTGTGGTGTTCGCACACTGGGATGCTGGCCCAATTCTCAGTTCGTAAACCACCGCTAGCGGGGTAGGTGTACCTTGCTTGCGGAGTTCACGTTTGTTTATTATTATTTTAATCGTTGAATGAATTGATTGGAAAATCTCTAGAAATAATGAAGAAACTCTCAAATTCCAATTTATACTAATCCAAGGGTATTTAGGACCGAAAAATGAAAGACAAAAAAGCATAATTAATTTCCAAAGACCTAGTTGCCATTCATAATTCTATAGTACTAATGTGGACAGTAGAGAGCGGGAAAAAGTCGTTGGCTACCGAGGGGATCTCGAGTAGCTAGAAGAAAATGGATGACACACTTTTCTCGACAAATTCAAATTTAAAAACAGAACCGTCTTATTATATCTAGATTTTGAGTTATCAACAAATTATATTTCATAAAGACAAAATTTGTACATTTGTTCTGGGTGGGCAAAATTCATCCTTCTGAGGGTATCTCGAAAACTATAATTGCAAGAAAAAAACTGATCAATCTCTAGTTCTTGTTTTCCCGAATAATGGAAATCTGTCAACAGAAACAGCCCCTCATTTCTAAATTTTGAGTTGTGAACTAAAATTCAGTGAATTTCATTTTCAATAATGCTTAATAATTAAGCAGTAATTATTACTAGCTTGACTTGACTCGTAATTGGAAATTATGTTACATTCTACAAGCACTTTTCAGGAGTAATTTGAATATAATATATTTGAATTTTTGTATCCATCCAATATCAAGATATAAAACATAGATTCCTGATTTTTTGAATGTGGATCATAATTGAAAGTTCTCTCATCTATACATTCGATGCTTCGATAAATCTATCATATGAAACTGTTGTTCTGAATATTTCATGAGAAAAAAAACTTAACTTTTTTCTGTATCCAATTTACCTTCTGATTAATAAGTAGGTAGGCGTTACCATAGGGACCGTTAAATATGGTTCAATTATTTATTTATTTGCTGTTCTGTCTTTTTCTATTTTCAGGTTGGAGTTTTTGTTTGGAAATCCTTCGTCCGAAGAGCCGTTTCGATAATCGTGATGTAATTCAATATAAAATATTCAGATACAACAATTTTATTTTATTTTTTTTTTTACGGGGAGTCAGGTTTTTTCGGCTGAGGTATTTTGCCCCTGGCTCTATAGTATCGTATGATAATAATGATGATAGTATCGTATGATACTATAATATCATACGAAGAATGTTACCCCGAAGAACGGTTTTACCTCAGCTTAGGTACTTTTTAGGATATTGAATTCACGAACAATTTGAATGCATATTGAAGGTGGCACCTACTCACTTATTATTTAAAAGTGAAATGAAAAGGAGGTATATCATATTCGAATTACTCCTGATAAAGTGCTTGTGAAATGTAACAATCGTTTTCAACTAAGAGGGGAAACAAACGATTGAAAATGACGATTACTGTATTTTTGTTCATAACTCAAAACCATAAATGAGAGTTTTTTCATTATCTATATGGTTGGTTTTTTACCGACGTTTCGGCAGGCGAATGCGTGCCGTCATCAGGGTGTTGGTTCTGAGAAGGACAGGTTTTTGCGAAACTTGTTCTGTCTGGACTTGCTCCATACTTCTTAAATTTCGCTATTATAGTGTGGGGATTCGAACACGAGATATCAGAGGTGCAATTTCCGAAATTCCACTCACTCTAACCACTAGTCTACCGAAGCAGGAATAAGTCCAGACAGAACAAGTTTGGCAAAAACCGGTCCTTCTCAGGACCAACACCCTGAAGACGGTAGTCGAATGCGTGCCGAAACGTCGGTAAAAAACCAACCACATAGAATAGGAGAGAATAGAATAGAATAGAATAGAATAGAATAGAATAGAATAGAATAGAATAGAATAGAATAGAATAGAATAGAATAGAATAGAATAGAATAGAATAGAATAGAATAAAATAGAATAGAATAGAATAGAATAGAACAGAATAGAATAGAATAGAATAGAATAGAATAGAATAGAATAACTTTATTCGCTCTGAAATCTACATAGTACATAATTACCCGTATAGTGGGCTTAGAGCCCGTCAAAAAATAACCTTAATAATAACACATTAGAAACCTAATCATATAACAATTATGTAAAACTCAATTTGAACATGAACATGAGATTAACAGAACAATTAGAAAACTATTTCATCATCCATGAATTCATGAAAAGTATAATAGGCTTTGGAAATTTGAAATTTTTTCATTTTTTGTTTGAGCTTCTTAGCACTATCATTCAATCGATTTTGTAGCGGTATTTTATTAAAAATGGAGATAATTTGGTACTCAACGTTTTTTGTAAATAGGAGAAATTAATTTTTGGTGGTTCCAAATCAAGTTTACGCCTCACAACACATTGTGTTCATGATCCCTTTGAAAATTAAAAAACAAATTTCTGTTATCGAGTACAAAAGAGATCGCTTCCAATATGTATATTGAAGGAAAGTTGAGTATATTGTATCTTATGAAAAATGGTTTACATGACGTAGTATCTCTTTTGTAGAATAAAAATGCGGTAGGCCTCTACTAAATTTCCCCAGAAAATAACACCGTATTTCATCCTGGAATACCCATACCCATTGTACACAGAGAGAGTAGTTGCCTCATCAACTACTTGTGACAGAACTCTGGCAACATAACAACAACCTCCGAGTGATTTTGCGACTGAATCATTTCTCCAATCTAATCTGGAATCAGATAATGGAAACAGCCCAAATAATATTTCAACAAATACACCATTATCAAGAATATCTCGTTCACAACATAAATGAGAGGGTGGTTCTGTTCAGAGATTTCGTTTATTCTGGAAAAAAACTCGAGAATGAGTAATCAGTTTTCTTCTGTCTGCTAAGGTTCTCAGCCTCACTAGACAACGAATTTTTCCCACCCATTACAAATTTTTTTTTCTGAAATATAATATATGCTGTTTATGGATTTAAATTCACTATTCGGAATCAGTACTTAGTTCTTATGAATTCGGACTTCCTAAACTGAATTTGAATTAGGTTTTTTTTTCCTGAATGTAAAGTAACTATTCACGAATCCCATTTCTCTTCTCTAAATACAGTTTTGCAGAAGTATCAGGTCATTCTGATACGCTTGTGTAATAATTCAAGGGAATATTTCCCGAAATCTCTATGGATACTATCGCAGGGATCTTTCCCTTTCTACAATGCAAAAAATTGTAAATAATTGCACAAGTGCATCAATATTACCGATAATTTTTCATGACAGCGTGCTGTCTGAAAGCTGCAGGAGTTCATATGCTTCAAAAATGAAAACTACTGAATGCAGTTTTTCAAAAACAACTCACTGAAATGCAGAATTATCAGGTCATTTTGATGGAATATTTCCCTCTTGTCAAAAACTTCATGTTGATAGAATGCAATTATCGAAAATTACAGCGATAATTGCATTGTATAGAGCGAAAGATCCCTGCGATAATTGCACTGCTGGTATCCATAGCAATTTCGGAGAAATATTCCCCCGAATTACACTCGTGCATCAAAATGACCTGATAATTCTGCATTCCAGCGTGTTGTCTTTGAAAAACTGCATTCGGTCATTTTCATTTTTGGAGAAAGAGCCCTCCACCTTCGGTGTCGGGCTCTTTCTCCAAAAATGAAAATGAACTCATGCAGTTTTTTGACAACACGCTGTCATGCAAAATTATCGGTAATTTTGATGCACTTGTGCAATTACTTCCGATAAGTATAATTCGGGGGAATATTTCCCGAAATCGCTATGGATACCAACAGTGCAGGGGATCGCAGGGATCTTCCGCTTTCGACAATGCAATTACCGCTGTAATGTTTCGAAAACTGCATTCTATTATACACTTGAACTTTTTGACAGGAGGGAAATATTCGAACATAGACACTTGGTCTGTGTTCTCAACCAATATGCGTCATTCTGTCGATCGGTCAAGCTAGCCGATGGTGGCTCAGGACCAAGCATGGACCAATGTGTACTGGCACCTGTACAAATTGGCGATGGCCGGCAGTGGGCCAGCATGGCCCAATGTGTACTGGAGCCATTATAATTTAATGAAATGTGTTTCACATTTGGTGTTTCTTGGATGTTCGACCTGCCTAAAAGATAACAATATCGAAGCTATTTCAAACGCATCTTCTTTTTCAATCCAAACACCATTCATTCAGAGCGCACCATCTCCCCCAAAACAATCGAAGTAAATATGAACACTACCACCCACCCTCTTTGGTATTCGATACGGAAGATTCCCAGTTAAATCTACTTAAATATTAATTTGCCTGCATTTTCTTCTGCAGCTTCGGCTTATACAGACTCTTTACGATAATCGAAAGGGATTGTAAGGCAGGGCTGATGTTTTGAATAAATATTAGCGAGAAGAATTGTTATAGACAGATGGTTTATACTCTCTCCTTGGGTGATTCGATTTCTCATTTTAGATTCCGACGTTAGGATTAGATTCTTGACAATGTGGAGGGTAAGAAGGGAAATACTCAGACGAAAGATCATGGATGATACGAATGGGATCCTTAAAGAAAATGACAGATGACTGAGTTAATCAATGGAATTTCGAAGCCAATCCAATTCCAAACTTGAGTCTATGCTTTTCGTAAATTGTCAAAGTACAGATGAAATGACTTCGCAAAAAGCTAACTCTATAACAGAGTAATTCAAATCCACCTTGTTATTATTAAACAATATACCTATAGTACTCAAAACGTCAAAATCCATAGTCGCATGTCGCATAGTTGTTTCATTATAAATTTTTTTCTAAATTTCATTTCTTCCGTTAATGTTTGTTTTTCCCAGAAGAAGTTTGTTACCTTCAGTAACAACCTTATTTGCAATAAAAGTGATTTCAGACCATTTTGATGTATTTTCGAACTTATCTCTACTGACCCCGAGTCCTGTGCGGATGGCTGTGACAAATTGCGTTTCCAATTTTTTCTTTCTTGTTTGCTTGAGTGAGTTAACAATTTTACTCGGGTGCAATTTTTTTTTTCAATTTTCAAGTAGAGAAATGCATAGTTCAACATAAAAGACACATTTCTTGTAGTTAGGTGACATACTAACAAAATTATAGACGATACATTGATAAATTGTTACATCCGTACCCAGTTTAACCAAAACTATAAAATCTACAGAACTTCTCGAAGATGATGATGCCGTTCGTGATCTTCATTAAGATTCTTATGTCTCGAATAAAGCTCTCTTGGATAATTTCGATTCGTCATTTTGAATTGAACAGTCCGAAAAGTTGTCATCCTTAAAAACTCAAATCGACATTGCTTAAAAAATGCATTATTTCGGTTTTTTCCTAATACTGTACTGAATAGAATATGCTTGACTAGATCTGAGGTTATTTCAAGACTCTTTTAGAAGAGTCTTAAAATGAATAAATGAAGAGCTTATAAATTCATTCATTTTAAGACTTTTTCAAAAAATGATTCTGGATCTTTCTAATCATGATCTATAATGAATTAAAAACACTAACAATAAGCAATCCAGAAAAAATTAGAATTAAAGCTATAGAGAAAATCAGAGAATGAAGAAACAGAAAAAATAATAAAAAAAATGAAAGAAAAGACTGAAAAAGAGCTTATATCCATAGCTCTGATACCGAAGAGAAGAACAACTTAGTAAAAGGAAGTAAGTAAATCTCTGGAAAAAATTGAGAGGAGAGACGAACCATGAATATAAATCAGTTCCGAGTTATTTCCACTTATGAAATGAATCATTTTGTGAACAATGAACACAAGAAGAATAATATGAATTTCAGAGAACTCCTATAGATCAATCATAAAAGAATAAAATTAATATTTTTTTGATGAGACCTCAATGGGCTTCTTGTCCTAGAAACGTGGTACTTGTTGAAACCTATCATTAAGATGATTTTAAATATTTGTTATTCATACTTAGGAGTACCATCTTAACTCAAAGGAAACACTAAATTAATTAATTTTCAAATCTCAGGAAATTTTTTTTTTATCAAGATTAAAAGAGGAAACGTAAAAAATGGCTTTTGTAATTCCGAAATATTTCGTTCATTCAATTTCTAAGGGAATGAAGCCATGATCCTACCGATTCAGGAATTAAGCTGATAAATTCCCAATCTCTGGAAAGCTATGGAATATTAGTGAGGTTGTGTCATTTGATATCCAATTTTGATAGCTTTGGTACACACGAAAAAGATTTCTTGAAAAACACTAAAAATGAGTTTATAGAATATATCCTCTGCAGTTCCACCCATAATTAAGGGTAGGAAAAAAAGATGCTCAACATGATATTCACCAAATGACTTTAATCATACTTTCCAAAGAATAATTGAGTTAACACTTAACACATCTCAAGAAAAGGTCTCCTAGGTTTTGGGTACGCAGAGAATTATTTCTAACCTAGCAAAAGTTTTCTTTACATGTATTGCATTCCTCCATATTTGTCCTTGTTTTCCAGATCAACTACTTGATTTTTGTTCATACACTGCGTTGATATGAAATAATTCTGACTAAATTGTTTGAATTGAAGATATACTCACGGTCTGGTACTGCCTTAGTGAGTTTAACTGATTATGTAAATATGTGAAAAAAATTGTAATTGTAACTGTAGAGATTGTAATTTGATAGAAAATAAACATTATTGTTATTATTATCATTATCTTGATATATAAAAAATTGTTTATATTTTGCTGGTCAAAGTATAAGTAAATCAAGAAAGGCTCAACAGTGAATGTGAAATATTGACGGATTTGTCTATCATGGTTATCATGAAATACTTTGAAACTTCTGAAAATTCGGTGAGAATAATGGTGATGAAAAAAAAAATATCCCTGTTTTTTATTGAGGCAACTAGGTGTCGATGTTGTTGAGTAGTTTGAATTATATTTGAACAAAAGGTAAAATTCAACAATAAGGATAAGAGTTCAAGGCGTTTAGCAGGAAGCTGAATGATGTTTATTATTAAATTATTTTTATTGTTGTGTTCGCATTTATTTATTTTAGATTTGTGCGATGGTGATACATTTTCTCAACTCATACCTAAAACTGATGATGCCTTAGATGGTTTCAAACATCAAACTACGTTATATTTAAATTAATGTTTCAATCAGTTGGAAAATTTCTAGTTTTATGTCTAAGTGGGTTTTTCGATCATGATGATACAACAAAAATGATGAGTTTCGAAGTTTATAAAAATGCGTATGAACTTTTTTTAAAGATTGACGATGTATAAGCTAAAAGAAAAAAATGGTCTCCCTAGAAAATGCACGATTAAATATAATTCATCAATGAATTAGGTTACGACTGGAGTGACATGAAAGAGCAAATTGTGCAGCGTCCTTCACATACATTTATTAAATCATTTTAACGTCTACGTCTATATATTTTCCTTTTTATATGACATCTAAAAAAAAGTTTCGAAAGTTCGAATTGAATTCTTCGACCTGCGTTGACGTCAGACCAAAACCGACAATTGACGCTAACTCAAACCAAATAAGACAACTGACCGGCGTTCAACTCACCCCAAGATGACCTCAACCCCATCAAACTATTCATCCCTATTCGTTCAGAGGACGCGATTTGACACACAAACGGCCCTGCGAACATAAATGATTCACGTTTGTTTAGCATGTTTGTATGGACTCCGAAAATCGGAAAATGAATAAGTTATGGGAATTGCGTAATTGGGAATACCCCGTTTGGCATCTGGGGGCTCTTAAGATATGAATTATTGGATTTGAATTATGCAAAGTGCTCAGTATCCTATTTGAAATCGGAATTAAAGAGGTTAAGTTGTTATTTTGAAAAGAAGGGAGTGGATGCTCGATGGGAAGTCATGATATAAATTGAACAAGGTACGTGATTTATAGTAAGTAGTATTTTCATACTACTTTCACATTCGGATGAATAGTTTTGGATATTAAGTATTTCCTTGTATGCGCTGAGACCTTTAGTATTTTTATTGGTTAAACATTCATGCAGTTTCGGTGATATTTCATATAAAATCAATGGAAAATATAATGTCATTCAGATTTTCAAAAAGTGACTTCAAGCATCTCTGGAGGAAAGGGCGTAGGTATTTCTGAACATTATCCACAATGCCGGAAAAAACTCAAATTATTCAATTTTTTTGTCACTGCTGCTTACACCGTAATCAGCTATAATATGATGCTTTTTTGGATATTTCCGATATAATATTTTTTTTCCAATTAAATTTTATTTCGATCATAAAAATATGCGTTTGTATGACATAAGGATATCCTCCTGATACTCTCATTCTGATTCTCCTGAAATGACACTGAGAACGTTATTGTGAGCATCATAAAAAATTGTTTTTGAAACTCGATTGCAAACCTTTGAACATGACATCATTAACAGTTAGAGTGCAGATCAACCCTGCAAATCGTCCTGTAACAATCATTAAATATTCGTGATATCAGACCATTACTTAACAATTCCATATATTCCTAGACTATAACTCGAAGCATATTCCAAGTTCATTCAAATGGTTCTGAGTACTGTTATGAATTTTTTAATAAATGTTCTACTTGGCATAAAGTGCGTTTCACAAAACTCTGATTAATAGAATCACTTGATTTAAAATTTCAACGAATCTCGGTGGCTCAAATAAATTGAGCAGTGCTCGATTGGCCAATCAAAGTTTTGTGAAACCCACCTAGAAATGGTCAATGAATGTGCATGATTCCATTTAAGAACTGAATAAATTCACCCTCATGAAGATTCATTTGAAATATTTAATGTATTTGACTTTATTTGACACTCATTATTAAAAGTTGTTCAGTTCAGATTATCATTGAGATAACCGGAAAGTAGGAGAAAAAATATGAAAGTCCATAATATATTGGAAAAATTTTCATTAAAAAGAACACAAAAATTCAATTTATCCTTGAACATTCTGGCAATATGGAAGTATATCTAAATAAGAAAAATCTTGGAACATTCATTTGAAAATTTCTAAGAATATTCCCTTTAAATATATTCTGAATGCTTCTAGATACATTTCTGCAGAAGATCTTATGGATGTGACGAATCTATTTTGTTTCGTTTGGAAGATTTGGGAAAATATTAAATAAATATCCGTTCTTATTCGGATTCTATTATTCACTTTCTCGTCTCATACTACATGTTCAGGTCAATACACAGTTCTTGGGTTGTGTAGAGTAGAGAAGAAGTTTTTTAGCATTACTCGATTAAAGAAAAAAATTTATGCTGCAGGTGTTTCAGATTGTGGAAAGCAGTCTTTTGAAAGGATGATGAATTCCATGAAAAATTTAGCATTGAACTATAAGTTTACCAAATTGGAACGGCAATTGTCACGTTACAGCTTCTGATCAAATCTAACCAATTTCAGCAACATGATATTTTCTTTTTTTTCTGAAACTCGCGTACCTAAAATCGAGTATAAAACTATGTTAATTCAGAGTCTTAGGTATGACAAAAAGTGCTGTCTGAAAAACCAAGTTTAGAGGTAGGTTCACTAAGTAGTCGAGTATCTGCGAAGCTTATAACTTTTCAAGGAGAATCGTAAAGTGCACAAATATTTTCATTGTTTTCTTCAAAACCTTGGGTTTTTCTAAGATGAGAAACAGGTTTTATTTCATAACATATTGATAAGAAATTTCAAATTTTCCACAAACAATTTTTCTTCATATTTAAGAAAAAGATAAATAGAAACTTTTTTCTCTGAATCTGCAGAAAAAATATTTAATGAAAATGGTTTTAGAAACAGGATCTGCTCGCCCCTGAAAGGACATAGACTTTACAGGGAATAATCTTTTCCTTGAGAATTTCACGTACCTAAAAGAAAGCTGCCTTTTTCATAATTATTATCCATTTACTGATTTGAACTCTGCTGCAAGCATAAAGTTATTTTTCCGCTTCTATTAACTCATCATTTTCACGCATTTTCGACTAATAGTGGAAATATTTTCAGTGCCTGATGTGTGGATTGAGCAAAATATGATCAACGTTTTTGCTATTAGAATAATTAAGTATCTAATATATTTCCTTTCTCTAGAATCCAGAAAACTGGAAATCTTTTCTTGGATATGATGAAAAACCGACTTTAAAAAAAACTGAATTTTCGTCTACGTCTTCTCGTTCAATTCGATCAGAAATGAGGTCTATCTCTCATCTAAGAATCTTGAGAACTTAAGAAAAACAATGACAGAGATATTTGAGAATTCTATGACTTCCCTATCAAAAGTAATGAGTCATTGTGAATCACACTGTATTTGAGAGAAACTATTCAGTTTTCATTTCGAGTCGGTCACAGAAAACTAAAGAGGTGAAGATTTCGTTATGTTGAAAAACTTATATAGGATTCAGAAAATGCTCCTGCTTTTTTCCTTATTATATTGAGGTAGATTTATCTCACCTTGATGATTCTTCCTCGTCCATTCCAAGTCTAACCTTGTTGAATATGTAAAATAATTCTATCGATTCCAACTTCGAAATCATGTTTCAAGATTACCAATTAAAGCAACACCCACTCAAGCTCCTCAACAATTCAAGCGGCAAGTGAAATATGTAACAAATTGACGTACCTAAGCAGGGGGTGGGTGTACATAGACGTGCCCGAAACCCCAGAGGGTTGAGTTTCGACAGGTCCTCGAGCACATAGGCATATGGTCCTGCAACATACATTAGCAAGTTGCATATAACATACGCCGGCTTATGTGCTGGGGGTTAGAGAAGGGAAAAGGGAGACGCAACATGAAACATGAATACCGTAGGAGGGTGACCTCCCTTCGATCTGACGTATCGGAAATATAATATATTATACACCGGCTAATCTAAAACTATTTAATCGGGAAGAGAGCGGATTTGGGATTGAATCTGTGTTATCTTCGGGCTGCTTCCATTAATCATTGTTCAGAAAAATCTTGATTATTGCGGAATATCTAGGAAATCATTATTTGAACTGTTTGAAAAGGATAAATAATATATCTGTTTCGAATATTTGAAGCTATTTCATAAGACGCGTTAATTGATAGTTCATTTGCCTATGTTATTATATACATGTTCAGTTCTCATCACGCTTTTTCCTCATTTGATAGTATTTCTCATTGGACGGTGCTATATTTTTTTCCGCGTGTTTCAAATTTATTATTTGAATTTCGTATGCATTTCAAGTGCATTGACATGCAATAACACTATCATTATTTTTCTTCGCAGAATCCGACGCAATAATAAAAAATAGGGTTCTAATTCAAAAACGAAAGTTATGGGCCTACTTTGATCCTAATTTTCGACCTCACATTTGGAGCACCCTGCGATTTTTTCAAAATTATAAAGATGTACAATATTTCTACAGTCATCGACTTCAAATATTCGAAAACGGTTGGTGCTTAAGTTATTTAGAATTGGAATAACAAACATAAAACCTAATGCTCTTATCTCCGTTTATTCTGCAGTTTTTTCCAGATATTTTGAAAGAGTGTTTTGACGAGTGCATCGATTTCAATGGAAATATATATTCGAAATTTAATACTCTATCAAAATGAAAAAGAAAAACAGAAAAAAAATTCAATGTTTCTGTTCATACTCTGTATTAGTGAAAGTGGTCAGGCTTCAAGAATATTCTAACTCGGTAGATAATGTCCAACAATATCATAATCCCCATTTTCAGATTTCAAATACTTCCAGTTCTCCAGAAACGTCTTATTTGCCGTCGAACTTGGTACAGCCTATATGTTTTAATCGATTTCTCATTATATTCCGTCAATTCATTTTGAAACCATAACAGTTTCGAAAAAAAATGGAAAGTCCTCTCCATTCTTCTTCAGAACTTTATTTCTAGGATGTTGACTAGATGTGAGTGGTGTTAATTGTGAACCTCTGCAACTTGCTTCTTACATTATAAATAATGATTATATCATCAATACAATAAGGCAATCGTTACTTAGGACCAAATTCATTGTAGCCATTTTTCTACGCTAGTTACGCTAGGTTTTTTCTTCTTGAAAATAATTCCTGAAAGCGATTGAGTCCTTCTAATTGCATGCCAAAGGATGTCATTTCAGAAAGAAAAAATGATATTTTGAAAATAAAAAAAAATTTGATAATCAGTAGAATTAGAAAAATTTCGACGACGTTTGTATACCTCTCGAGTTCTACTCATGATACCAATATTCAATTCAGATATGTGGCAATTATTTCGAACAGAACCACGGCCACCGTCCTCATACATAAATTGGAATCAACGATTTCCGAAATTCGAGAAATAATCCACTATCCATGGACCTACGAAAACTCAAGTAGGTATTTATTTATTTAATGATATAAACGGGTAATAATACCCTTTCAAACAATTACAAACAAAGAGAAATACAGTGTGTTAACAATGAAAATACAGTAAATTCCACAATTAAACCGCGAGGTGAAGCATTACATGATAATAAAAGGACTTAATTAAATCTAAGTAAAGTTAAGGCATGAACAAACAAAAAGAAAAAGAAGAAGAAAAGTGTCCCAAACTCAAAAACGAAGTTCAAGCTACGATCGCCCGACATACCTCCTTCCTCAACCTCGACAACGAGCTATCAAAAAAATCGATCCCTGACGCAGATGCAACGTTCACGTGACTGCTTATCCTTGGAACAGGAGAGTTTTTAGAGTAGTTGTACTTATAATTTTCGACATGAAGGAGAGTTCTTCCCCTGGTCCTTCTGGGAGGAACGAGAAAGCTGAAAAGCTCGAGAAGATCAGGGCAGTTTAGTGACCCACAAATCAATTTAGAGAAGAAAAGTACATCTCCACGTTTGCGTCTGAGGAACAGCGAGGGGAGATCAATCCTAGCTCTCATAAGCGAAGCTGAAAATTTTGCCCGCTCAATGCCCAGGCGAAAAGAAATATACATGAGAAACCTATTCTGAACTCTCTCAATCCTCTCAGAATCCGCGTACGTATAAGGAGACCACTCAACACAAGCGAACTCTAGCATGGGCCTAACAAGCGCCACGTAGAGATACTTAAGTGTCTCAACCGACTGGAAATGCTGCGAGTGTCTGATTATAAAGCCAAGCAATTTTACACCTCTGTTCACAATATAATCAACATGAGGCCTGAAACTCATGGTACGGTCATATAGTACACCCAAATCTTTGATTTGATCTACCTTTTCGAGGAGATGGCCACAAAGTGAGAAAGTGCAGCTAATTCGAGAGCTACCGCGAAAGAGGGTCATATGTTTGCACTTGTCAACATTAAGACATAGTCTATTATACCCACACCAGTTCACTAATCTATCAAGATCAGCCTGGATATTACGAGCGTCCTCTTCTCCGTCAATAGCGAGAAAGATCTTTAGATCATCCGCAAAAATCAGAAACTGTGAATGCCAAAAACAACGCGATATATCATCGAGAAATATTAGAAACATAGTATAGTGGAGAATTATGTTCAAGACAGTGTCCATCACGTCAGTGTCGAACGTTTTCTTGTTCATGATTTTGATGCATTGCTAGCAAATTCTGTTTTCATGAACGTTTTGACTCATTTCTAAGATCAACCGAATGGCATTGATTCAAGTCGTGAAAATCGCATTTCCTGCCGAAAAACCGCAGTACCGTCACGTAGAAGTCTTCGGTTATAATTATACAGACCGGATTATATGCAACATGAAAAGCTCATTATATGCATGCAGATATGCATAAAAAGTGCTTGAAATATGCATGAAAATTGGCAGAATATGCAATATTGCATGATGAATTCTAGGAGCCTAAAAAAAGGGGATAAGTAGTTTTTCAATGTTTTCATTCCAAAACTAACATATCAGTAATTAATTTGAGAATTGTATTGAAATTTCATGAAATTTTCCAATGTCTTTTCAAACGTTGACAATGATGTATTGTTCCAAATTTTTAAGGGTGAAATTGTAATTGCATTACGTGACTGCCGAAACAAAAGAAGCACGCGGCTACTGATACTGCGATCCAAAATGCGAAAAAAGTGATTCGCGAATCCGGGTCACAGTTATTAATATCACCGAGAATATTATTCAATAAACTTCATATTTTGTGACTATTAAATTTGGTCGGATTCACGATTTCATCACTTTTATTGCATTTCGGAACGTAGGAAAGAAAATATGTACCGATAATATGCATCCCAATGTGGAACTTAGGTAAAATATGCTAATACCACTAAAGATGTCTAAAATATGCAAATACCAATTAGAAGAGAGAAATAAAGATACACTTAATAAAATAATTATATTCTCTGACGATCGATTTCGGCTCTAAGCCATCATCAGGTCAGCGTCAAAGGAATATGTACTTTCAAATTTCATTAATTTTAGTTTTCTTTTAATGGTTCAGAATTCAAGTTATGTGATGATGTTACTTCATGAATTTTAGTTTTCTTTTAAAGGTTCAGTATTCAAGTTATGTCATGATGTCATGAATTTGGTCGTATAAACTGAACCTTTAAAAGAAAACTAAAATTCATGAAAGTTGAAAGTACATATTCCTTTGACGCTGACCTGATGATGGCTTAGAGCCGAAATCGATCGTCAGAGAATATAATTATTTTATTGAGTGTGTCTTTATTTCTCTCTTCTAATTGTTATCAAACACACTCATGGAGTTTTTTATTCACAAAATGCAAATACCACTTAATATGTCTAAAATATGCATATGCACATATACAATTGCATATAATCCGGTCTCTAGTTATAATAAATGCCTCGACACAAATTCACGTTGAACATATGTAGAGCTAAATATTGCTCAAAATAGTTTTTATTTACTCGGTTTTTCATGAACATTTTGTCTCTAATGAATATGGGTTACTGATGGTGATTCCATCAGAGACATCTGATTTCATTTCTTCTGCCTTATGATGAAAGTAAAAAAAATATTCATTCCGATAATCTCTATTTAAAATTCATCTAGGCTCAAAAATATTCTCGGTGTGGGCTCCTCATAGGCAAAGAATTTTAGTTTTTCTATTAGTTCTTTTTCTCAAGAAAATAATTGTGAATTTCGATCACCCAGGGAAATTTGCATTACTTCCCAGATTTCGAGCTACCACTAAAATCTCTTGGAGTGAAAAAGGATACCTATTCGCGGTTTTTTCAGCATGGGACAGGATATGTGGAGCTTCTCTTTTGACGCTACTAGATGTCGCTATTCGTATTTATTCTCTCAAAACATTTATACTAGTTGATTCAAGTAATTTCGTCTCTAAGGAATATGGGACACTGAAGATGGCAATGAGGCTGCAACGGGTATATCTCTTTCTTAATTACATAATCTGTTTCCATTTCTAATTAAATACAGAAACTCTTATTCTGCAGTATGAAACATATTGGTTATAGAGAAGTACTATTTCTCTTGAACCAACTACTTTTCTGATTTCATGTGTGGCTGTTGTTTGAAGAGAATTTCAAGGTGCTAGAATTACGTCAGAAACAAGTGTTCCCAAAGGAATTCAACGATTTGATATATCCGAATAGACGTTTGATAAAGGAAAAACTTGATTGTTTAATGCAAAGATTATAGAGTTAGAAAGATAGGAAACGCCCTTACATCTGTGGTACTAAAATCCGACTACGATTTTTGGCTATTTTCTTACTTTTGACACCTAGATTGCGCTGAAAACATAATTCAGTACAGAAAACTATTTCAATAGGCGCCAAATTCGAATTATACTTTTCATGAATTTTCATTAAGTTGAGTATTTTTTGTCGAGCTTTTAGAGAAACATCCTGATCGACAAAACAAAGGCAGAGCTCCGTTTTTTGATCAGGATGATATTTTCCATCTGCACATTGTTTTGAATTAAATGAAATACGCTTCTGGAATCGTTATGTTTTTATTTGAAATGATTGTGTAAAATCAACTACAATACAATAATTATGAAATTGAGAACATTTCAAAAATTTGTTCACATATTAGAGAATTATTATAACAATTTCAAGAACTTATTCATATAGTGAACTCTCGATAAATCGAACTTCCATAAGTCAAACAGTTGTTCTGGACCCGATTCAAACATATCTTACTCAGTGTATTTCAATGAGTCTAGAGGGTCTAGTAGATGAGTCGAACTGCTGGAAGGGTCGTCAAGAGAACCACCACCTCTATAAGTCGTTCTTCTGACCACCATTGCCTTTATGAGTGGAACTTTTTGATCTAATGACCGAAGAAAATTCGGTTCGCAAACAAATTATTTTGGCCCGAAACCTCTATCCATTTGACAACACTGAAAATAAAAATCAATGAACAAGACAGTTACATTATACGAGTTTCAAAACTTACATTTCCGTTTTCTTTGGTAATGAAGAGAATGCACATTCAAGATTATTTTTCTATTATTTCTGCAATTGATCACCATGCATTTCGAATGTCGGCCAGTTTTTAACACAAAGTTTATAACAGAAAAACACACAAACCAAGAATATGGAGTG
This sequence comes from Hippodamia convergens, assembly GCA_038502775.1. NCBI lineage: Eukaryota > Metazoa > Arthropoda > Insecta > Coleoptera > Coccinellidae > Hippodamia > Hippodamia convergens. Next base: position 103,709,135 of record CM076607.1, read on the forward strand.
AGCTAGGTGCTACACATGTAGATTTCGAGTTATTTCAGTGGAAAATACGCGAGAAAATACAATCATCATTTAGCAGAAATATTTATTCAAGTATTTCTTTCAAAATTGACAACAGCCTACTGATAATTTCTATATAATCTATGCCAAATGAACCTAATTAAATATTTTAACCATAACACGATTACGTTTGAAAAATAGATGTCGCTGACATCACTGTAGTCGCTTCGTTTCCCATTTTTATATACTCTATAATCTTTGGTTTGACATATTATGTCAATCAAAGTCAAAGTAGAAATTACTCGTAATCAAGTATAAGAAAACTCCCCCATGATTTCGCGGAAACTGTCATGGATTCCGATCAAAGACATTACTAATTACGATGACGATCCAGCTACAGCAACTTGTCATAGCCACGTGATCTACCCCTCACATCCTCACCTAACGCCCTCTCCATAATTCACAACGCTATCCATCTATTTGCATATTTCCACCTAATAGTGCAACAATAACTCATCCGACCGCGGCAAGCGTTGACGCTACCAACGTAGGGCGACGTCGCCTCGCTGACAGGGGGTCCCGTAGGTCTCAACCGGGCCTTAAATATTTCATAACCGAATTGAGGATCTAGCTCGGTCTAGGACCGTATTAATTAGCATTCCCACCTGACGTCATACTAAGATTCGCTCCTCGCAATCAGGTTGCCAAGGTAATCTAGTAATCCGCTTGATTAAGCTCCGTTCCGACGTCGTTCCAGTCAGTCATGCCAACTACTGCGTGAATGCTCGGGTGATCTGATTAAGTTTGAATTAATCATATCGCGATTAGCTGGCTGAGTTGGTGTAACTGAATTATGGATTAGGGGTAACAGCGATTTCTACATGACATAATCAGCGTGTTTGGCATCGACAAGGGGGGAGTTTCTTAGACCGGAAGTAAGACTATTACGTGGAATGAATTTCGAGGAAGTCTTCTTGATGGTACGAAACGTAATCTTCACAGATTTCGATATCTAGAAGGCAGACTGCAATTTCGACAAAATTTTCTCACCCCTTTCTTCAGTTAGTTATATTTTGTTGAAACTTATACTTAGAAAGTGATGATTATCTGAATTGACCTGAAAAATTCCAATAGTTAAAAATTTCGATCCTCGACGGTTTTGCGCTTTCTTTTCTCTCCGACTTAAGCATTACTCAAATGAAACAGCCGACGAACTGGCGAAGAAGGCTTCAAGGCTGAAGCCTGTTGGACCTGAACCTTTCTGTGGGCTTGGAATAGACCAATACCAGAAAGCGGTCCAACAATGAAAAGCGGCAAACAAAATAACGCTTTGGAGAAATACTTCTAGACTTGCGCAAGCCAAGAGATTTGTGGAATTCTCGTCGACCTACACCAGGAAGCTCATAAAGCTGCCACGAGCTGAGCTTCGAGTAATGGTGGGTCTGATGACGGGACACTGTCGATATAAATATCATTTGTATCGCATGGGAAAGTCAGCAGATGAAACCTGCAGGCTATGTGGATCAGAGAAAGAAACGGCTGAACACATGGTATGCAAGTGTCCAGATCTGGCAGAACTAAGAACCATTCACATGGGGAAGTCGGTTCTGGATCCACATGAAATAACCGCCAAGGCTCCTAAGGATGTCGTTGGGTCCATCAACACCATTGATGGCCTTCTTGGGATTTAAATGAACGAGTTGGGTAAAGATCAAAAGATCCTTGCGGTCGAAGTTCCCGGAAGGCTGAACGAAGCCACAACTACCCCTGTTCATGATAAAAATAATAAGAAATAATAATAAGCGTTACTCAATGACCATACTTCGACGACTTCAAAATTAGAAGTATTGCCTATGAAAAAATGTTGTCACCTCAGGTGAAAATTGAGTTCGTGTTGATGCAATGACTCTGGGACATACCAATATGAGTGATATAAGGGGTGATTTTCTAAAGCTATATGAAATCTTTTCAAGGAAAATGAATGAAATCTTCATTTGAATCGATATTACGGTCCATATAATTTAATGTTCGAAGATCATTTCATACGAATGTGGACCAAGGCTGCGTCTCAAATGTTCTATCCGCTTAGTCCAATTTTGGCATACTTTTTCCAAGATTTCGGCCGGTACCTATTTCACGAATAAATGCTCCAATATTGTCTTCCACTGCGTCAATGGAAGAGGGCTTGTTTCAAAAAAAGGTAGAAAATTAAATGATAAAGAGGTTTGTTCAGTAAAAAATTTTTGTAACGCCATCCGTATTCAAGATACAGGGCGTTGAAAAGGAATATAAGCATTTTTTAAGATTTTGCCGAAACTATTGGCAACAATGTAATGAACTTCTACACGAATATGTTTTGGAAGCTGATACATCTAATGGGTGTGTTTTGATATCTGACTCTCATAGAGGGCGCTAGTTACACAGTTCGTACCAAGTTGTTTTGTAGATAACTTTTTTTGTATTAGATTTATTAAGCTAAATTTTGAGCGTTCTTGAACATTTTTCAATTTCACAGCAAAAGGTACTCTTGAATATTTTGATTTGAAAATTATGAAGATATAATCGATGCTGGTATGAAGTAATGATGAATGTATTAATTGAACAAAAAAATCAAAAGAAAATTTGAAAAAGGCTGAAAACATGACTCAATTGGAAAAGGTGTCCAAAATGTCCTCCGTTTTTACATATACACAAATGTATCTATTTTTCTACAGAATCCATTAATCTTCTTAACGCTTGGGAGTCAGCTATGAGGTCATTGAAGTGACGTTGAATTAAATTGAAGGGCAGACCTTCAATTCTTGAGGTGAATTTACCCCAGTTGCATAATTTTTTCTTCGAGGTACGACTAAACCGCGTAATCTAAGGGATTAAAATTGCATGACCGAGGAGGTCAATGAATCGGAGCTTCTACACTTCTACCAATCCATCGATTCGGAAAATGGTTACTTATCCTTCTATCAATGTGTCGTGGAGCTCCATCGTACTTAATAATTAAAAATAATAATAATTAAGTACTTTATCAATACTTTCTACCAGCATCGGTTATTGCTGCATAATTTTCAAATCAAAATATTCTGAAACGGTGCACACTATCGAGTTTCATAAGGAGTATCTTTTTGTTGTAGAATAGCTCAATAAATCTAATATCAAAAGAGTTATGTTCAAAACAACATGGTATAAATCGCCCTCTATGAGAGTCACACATCAGAACAGATTTATCAGATGTAGCAGCTTCCAAAACATCGTCGTGTGAAATTTCATTACAATGTTGCCAGTAGTTTCGGCAAAATCGTAAAAAATGTGTATATTTTTTTCTTCTTCAACGCCCTGTATCTTGAATACGGATGGCGTTACTTAATTTTCTTACTGAACAAACCCCTATTATTTTTCAGTTTTCTATCTATTCTAGAGAGATGGTCACCTTGAAACACCCTGTAGATACGACTCTTAGAATCCCCTCAAAAATTCTATAAAGGCGTTATATCTCACGATGTAGACGTACAATTGACCGGTTACATACGTGAAATTAAACTGCCTCTCACTCTCAATTCGTTCATCGTTTCGCGTGCTGTGTGGTATGTGGCACCAGTTGTATGTTGAAAGGCTTCACACCTAAGTCCTTATTTCATGTTGTTGGTTAACAGAGGCCCAATTACTACGAATGGCGCGGAATCGATTGTCATCACTAAGACTAACCGATACAGCTGCGATATTTTCTTCAGTTCACAGGGTAGGTAAGCTCGTTGGTGGTTTAATGTCCAATAATGTGAATTTGGTGCAAAATCTCAACACAATAGCCCAAATAGCCGCTTCAGGGGTCGATTAAACTGACCATAAAATGAAAAAATCGCGAGATAAAGGTTCTCAGAATAGCACGCATTTTGATCGTAAAATTCAATGATTTGCATGATGTTCATTTGTTGAGATGAATCATAGTTAAATTGTAGATCAAACTGATGATGTTTGACAGTGACACATAACACGAGCCGTGTGTGAACTGTCGAAATCAATGTTGCCAAAATGATAATAGTTAAGAATTCTTCCGTTACGATGGAAGCGTTCAGAGCTGAGAAGAGTTGTACATTGAACCGGGTATATAACAAACACGAAGTGCCTAGACAGGTGCTCTGCAATACCGTTATTTACTAAACTGCTATTTTAAAATTGGGGGTGTCTTGAGGTCTTTATGTCCGTGGTTCATTAGGAATGGTTTCACCTAACGTTTCGCTTAGTTCTGCGGTAAGCATCTTCAGAGGATTCTTAGTCTAAGATTGTAACTCGATCGCTGAGCTACTGACCGCTCTGAACTACCACGTAATCAACCCTCATGACTAGACACAAACTGATTCGAAAAAACATTGGTACCGACAATTTGGTGCTGTATAGGAGTGATACAAACGAATTTTTGCGACTATCCAAAACTTTTGATGAGACTTTAGTCCACCACTAATCTTCTGAAAATGAAAAACAGTCAAAACAGTGAAATGAAAAAGGAAACCAACTCTGAAGAAGGTAAAAATCATGAAATTTTTTGAACATAATGAATTGGGTTGTAGTTAAAATATCGAAAAAATCTTAATACCAATGTTGATTCGAAGTGAATCACAAAATTGCAAATTACTACAAAATTGTAAAGTGCATGAAATAGTATATTCTAAAACAAATTGCAGAATGAGCTCCCATTCCAGCACGAATGCGAAAGCATTAGTGTTGGAATTGCCTTCTGTAACGACTATTAGACGATATATTCTCTATTTCAGTCAAGTTTTGTCAAATACTATTTTCACATAAAAATTCAAATTAATGGCTTTTATATTGTATCTTGGCAGTTGGTGTGACGGATTACTGAATTTGAATAAATTTTATTTGAGAATTGATAGGAAAGGAAGTCAGTACTGACAACCAAAAAACGAGAAATATAACTGAAAACTATGCTGTAATAAATTCATTACAGCACTACCTTCAGTACTGTAATGAACTCATTACGATACTAAAATAAAGAAATATTAATACAGAACAAATGATAACAAATAAGGTAATCAACGATCAGCTTAGTTTCAGGAATTCCATGATGATGAAATTAGTTTTTAGGTATTTTAGTTCATTTCAAATTCGTGTACCTCTATAGAAACGCCAACTACTTGATGTTTACGGTAATGAAAAAAAGTTATCGCATTTCTATATGGTGAAGTATATTAATAGTCGAAAGTCTGTTGATTCTTACTTAAATTCGAAGTAATTACCTCCAAATATTTGAACGAATAGTGTTTTCGAGGAAAAGATGAGGCTTAAATGCAATAAATTAAATCTATTGTATACTGACTAATCTCCCATTATCCTTGACGAAATGTTACATTTCTTAATGTGCTGAATTGTTTTGTGAACGCAAAGATGATAACATATAACATAGTTGTAGGGTTTTTTGTCCTGGTGAGTTTCCATTCGATGTCATTATAAAATCAATATTCGGTCTTCAGAAAAATTCAAATTTCATAATGTCTATTGTCTTAACTACCCACTATATAAAGTAATTAATTCATAAAAAAACCATATGTACCCTCTTTCTTCGGCATATTTGAAAATAGTTTGTTTATATGGATCTCAGACTACTTGTATTTATTCAATCATTATTTTCAGATTGCTCTACAAACGACGACTTCGAAATCCCTGGATGAACATCTCGCAGTCGGTGAAGCTCCCAAACTCAATAAAGACATAAGCGACTTCATAAACCACCAGCAATGAATTGAGAGAACCAATAAAAATATCTGTCAACTCTGTGATAGATTTTCTAGCAACAAAACTTCTTAATACGGAACTAGGCAAAGTCATTGCCGATGCACTTTTGGACACCCCCAAATTCGTAACACGAGTCAACAGCATCCTTGGAAAAGACGTTTTGATTCTGAAAGGAAATACCTTGACTATAAGCTATGTTAATGCTACAGAAGCAATCATACTCCAAACCAATCGCTTTCTTGAACAGAAGTTGAAGCTTCATGGTGTAATTCTTAGTTTTATTGAGGGATTCTCAGCCAAAATCTTGAATGACTTTGGACGTATAATCAAACCAGTCATCGAAAGAGTCAATTTTACTGTGTCAACTAGATCAAATGGCCTTCAAGCATCAGCAGGAAGTGTCATGCGTAGGTTAGTTCTTGATGTTGCTGTTTTGCTGTTGAGACCAATCCAACCTAGACTGAACCAAACACTTTACAACGCCACAAGCCAAATTCTCTCCCTGTACAAACCAGTGCTTCCAAACGACTATTTCCGATCAATCTTCACCTGCGGTATAAATCAGACAGTCTTGAAGGTCATCGATTTGATAGAAACCATCAGGGAATCTCTCAATGAAATTCTGGCTCCTAAAAGAGTCAAAAAGAGAGCGGTGGATGTTCTTCAAGCAGCGGGAGAGAAAAAGAACTTATCTTTGATCAATTTTATTGTTGGACCTATAAGGTTTCTGTTGACTGCTATTTTAACACCTGTACACCGCCTTCTGAAGCGACTTATGAATTATATTTTTGTAACATTAAGACCTGTAGTGGGGCGAGTTATACTAAGTCCTATCGAAAGTCTTGTGATGGCTTTGATCAATTTGATACCTTGTTCAAGATGTTAACAATTATAGTATATGCTTATTAACTACTGATCTGTGTTTTTGATGATTTATCTTTCGATATGAATCTATCCTAATCATCCAGAATATTTAGTTTTCCACGATATATTTCATTTCCGCTAAACACTTGAATTTTTTTTTAAATGGTTATCACCTCATTTTAATTTTTCGAAATTTTCACAGAATAGGAAACTTTTCAACGTTATTTGCAGAAAAGTTCCAGTGCTTTTCCATACACCACCTCAGATCGAATTCAATACAAAGAAAACTTTTTATAAAACGTGAATTTCAAACATTTATTTCCTGATTCTGTGCATAAGATTTTGTACTAGTTTTCAGTGCATAAATTGCATTTAACAATATTCATGGGAAAAAATTGATTCGAAAAGTCTTTGATTGTACCAACCTATGGCATGACAAAAAGTAATTGAAGTGAAAAAATTCAAGATTCTCACAAAATGTCACATATCTCGAAAACTCTGAGACTTTCATATAGTAGTATCTATATTCTAAAACAAGTTGTTTAATGAGCTCCTGCAGAAAACAATTCCAATACTACTGTTTCCGCATTCGTGTTCGCATTGCCTTCTGCAACGAGTATTAGAAGATATGTTCTCTATTTCAGTCAAGTTTTGTGAAATACCCTCGAAATTCGAATGAAAATTCAGATTGGTGGTAAATTTGAATTGATTTGATTTGAAAATTGATAGGATCAGAGGTCAGTATTGACAACCACAAAACGAAAAATATAACTGAAAACAATGCTGCTATAAGTTCATTGCAGCACTACTTTTAGTACTGTAAGGAACTCATTACGATACTGAAATAGAAGAACGATTTTTCCCCATTAGCTAGAGCACATACTGATTTACATTTCTTTTTCGTTTCAAGTGATTTTTTCGGGACATCCCGTATGTAATTGCCACTGTTTTGCTCCATCGGATTGGAAACATTATCCAAATTTTAATTCACTCTTCGGTTGAAGGCAACAGAGATCCTTCAAAGTTTCGTCATAATAACAGAATGTATTTTTCCAAATTAACGTGATTTTCCCACAGTAGCAGAGCATTAAATGAGTTTCAATTCTCGAAACACTTGAGCTTTTTATTTGTCCTCATTATCTGAATGTAGATCCAATTTGATGCTAATATTTTCTAAAAGAAACTCTTGCTGAGGAATTTCTTCCTCTAGAATTCCTTCGATCCGGGGTCGACAATTCATCGATATTGATTATTTCAACCTGAAAACAGCAGAATTCATTACTATTCATACAGGGCAAATATGTGTAGAATAGTGAATGTTTTGAACTATTTCTAGATAGGCATGTTCATCAAGAATCCTTGAAATTTCATCATCCCATTAACGAATCGGTAGATAGAGTCACAGACATCAAAACGACAAACAAAATTTGAAACTAGAATGTTATCTTCCCTCGAGTTCGTTTTTCGGTCAATTTATGAATTGTTATTATATATGTCAGCTTCTAAATCCGAGATATTTGTCTGTTCAAATTTCATGAGGAAATGTGGTGAAAATTTTTTTTTCTTGAATTTTTTTTGGATATTCTTTCCCAATCTCTGAATCAAAAATCATTTAGAAACTTTTTTCTCTAGTTAAGTCAAGTTTTGTGGGAGACTTTTGTATTGTATATTTGCAGTTGGTGTCTTCATCAACATGCATTTTCGACGTATGGTAGAAAGTCACGATTTCACTTTAACGAAAATGAATCTCGGGGGGGGGGGGCTGCAGCTCACTGCCCCCCCTCCCTTCGTGCGATACTGATTGGGGAAAGAACTGAATATCAGGAAATGTTGTAATGAAAAAAATCAAAATCACCATCATGGTAGGTTTTTATTATTAATCCATGGTCAAAATGTATTAATAAATATCAATTGATAAATTAAATCATTTTCATTATTCCCATTGATTTAAGAATATGGCTGTTGAAGGAGTCTGATATAAACTCCGTAACAAACTTTGATAATTCGAAGTAATATTTCTTGTTTCATTGTTTAGGAAACAATTCTCTCGAAACGTTTGGCCCATGAGGAATTAGTGCACGAATTTGACGCGGAGGCGTTTTTCTATATTATTTGAAAATCTTTTCAATTGATTTTTGTTTCAGAGACAGGAAGTGGAAAGCATGAAAAATTTCAGAAAAATTGAGGAGACCTTCCATAATATACAAGGTGTCCCACCGAGAGTACTCATTAGAAATGTATGGAGAAATAATAACTCGATCAATTTCAAATTTTGGGTGAAAATATAAAGCCACGTACAACACCTTTATTTATGATATATGCATAACTTAATAAAGAAGTAATGAAACTTCTCGAAATTTTATTTAAATAAATCAGAAAAAAAAATCGAAATATAACATATTCTCAAAATTTCGTCTACCCACTTATGAACATTTTTCACACTATTACGAAGGTAAATTAATTTAATTTTTCACACTTTTTCAATATTTCTTGGTTGGAGGATTTCCTTACATATTCTGGGACAGAATTCTGACACCTCATTGCATGATAAATCTTGAGTTGGAGAAAACCTAGAATATTTTGAATTTTCGAATAGACGTCATAGAGATTCTCATGAGAGGGCGAACATAGATAATATTTGCGATACCTCACCTATTATATTATGCTAGTAGCTAAACAGTTATTTCTGAATATCTCGAAAATGGTACATTTTAGATATAGAAAACTCTTAAAAGAATTCACTTATTTTTTCCTCACAAATTGATATGTGAGTGAAAAAAAATACTTTTGAAAAACTCGAGTTCTTGGCATTTTTAGACTTTCAACATTGACACTTCCTTTTTCCTACCAGTATATCAAAACCTTATTTTCTCTAATAAAGAGTGACGTCGTATATCTTTTCGATAACCCATTTCAAAACACAGATCTGATATTGTGCGTTGCGCTGTCATTGAATTCCCAGTGTTCTACAAGCCTCAATCTGTAATTTTCTTCAAAAAACAGTGAATTACTCCAAAACGACTCCAGATGGCTGTAGGGAATGATACATAAAATGATTGTGGCATTCGAAGATCAATCCGAAAAAGTCATAAGGTACTGGGTGTTCCATTTGAAATAAGAAAAATGATACCACTTCCAATGAAAGCGGAAGTCATTGATCTTTTGAAATATATCATAAATTAGGGTCTTCTTGGCTTATATCTTCACACAAAATGAAGAAGTGATCGAATTATTATTTCTCCATAAACTTCTAATGGGCCCTTGCGGTGGAACACCCTGTATATCTCAATTGACAAATGAGATGAAAGTTCACGTCAAAATAGGGATTTCAGTAATGATCCATACTTCCTGGTCAGAGCTGTCAATGGACCGTTTAAGCGACTCTGGTGAAGGCTTCCGCACCTCTGCCACCAGTTTGTCAGTTCTCATGGACACTCTCCTAACAGATTTCTCAGGATCACTCGTCGACGTCCTCTGTGAAACCATAGAGTTTCTGCTATTGCTTCGGGAGCGTCTTCTTACAGAGTCCCGAATTTTCTGTAACGGAGATTCTGTAGGAGTTGGAGTTTCTGACATGGTACTTTTTTCTGGATGGTCCTCCCGATAAGCGACTAGATTAGATACAGTTATTCCAGATCCAGAGGCACTAGTGGTATCTGTGAATTGAAAATACGAATTCTTATAGAGCTGATTTTATAATTCACCATAATTATCTAAACATCATCCTCACGCTCTCATCTGGTTGGCCTGATAATGACGTAGTGACTTCAGGTATACTGAAAGGATCTTTCTTTGTCCGTGAAGTAGAATCTGGATTAAAAAAGACTTAGAACATTGCAGTAGAGTTTTAAAAGAGAAAATACTCAAGCTTACCAAAGCAATAGTATTCGACGAAAGCGAAAGAATATTGTTGGACTCTTCAGGTATTCTATTTTGAAATAACAAAAAA